>JBAMYA010036166.1:0-41278 GCA_037176975.1 Arrhamphus sclerolepis | reverse complement strand
CGTTATCAGCTACTGCAGTATTAGTACTTTTATTTAGTGTCTAAAGAGTCCAGCAGCCTGCCAGAAATGACTAATAAAATTCTCCAAGATTTTTCTTCTCTGTGGAGTCTGAGGTTGTGTAATTTTATCCTGACACTTGTGGAGCTGGTTATGGTGGTAACTTTTAGAGAAAGACTTAAACAGGGGTTTAAAGTTAGATTAGGTTACTTAAATATGTAAACTACTGCGATATTTTTGGCAGCATCACTGGGAACCCAGTAACTGTGAGGGGTAAGAAAGCAGTCCGGCCACCAGAGGGCGACTCTTTCTTTAGAAAACATGAAACCAGACAAGACAGTAAAAGAAATATGATTTCTGTCTGTTATAACAGAAAAGAGAGATGCCAAAGAGATCACATTGACTCTTAAAAAGATAATGAACAAAATTTAAAAAATAACAAACTACTAGTTATTCAGTTCAGTTTAATTCAGTTCAATAAAACCTTGTCAATGCCACAACAGAATAATACTGCACGATTGATTATATGTTTAATTTGCTAAACTGGTATTTGGTGTATTTGTGTATATATTTTGAGTATTGTGAACACATTTTATTGTCAATAATTTAATTATAAAATTCTGGATAGGGAGGTGTGTGGGAAAATATGAAAAATGACATGACAATAATATGAAGAAAAAGAGAAAAAAACAACAGAGAGCAGAAAGACAGCAGTGATATAACTGAAGCTGAACAACATTGACTTATCAGGATAAAGTCATGATTAAACAATAGTCCAAACCAATTCATTCCTTCTGTTGAGACACATATTTCTAATTAAAAATGAAAACTCTGGGAGGAGAGAAGTTATATTTATGTATCAAGGATCAGGTAAACAAAAAAGAAGGTTTGAAGGTTGTTTTTTTCAGTATTTCACTTTAAGAGTAAAAATTCAGGGCCGCATATAGCAGAGAAGACATGGAGGATCAAAAAGTCAGGTTTTGACATTTAAAGTAGTTGATAACTGCTGATTTTGCGTAAAGTGATGAGATCCAGAAAACTGAAGCCACCTTTGCTATAATTTTTTATTAAAGCAGCACAAAGGACTTAAAGGACTTTATGTTAAAATGTTAGTTTCTATTTCATTTGAAAGAATATGATTAATTTTAGGTAGTGTCGTCTTGCTCTCCCAGTGTCAAATGCATTCAATCATCAAAAAACTCTCAAAATGGGGATAATGAGGACAGACCAAACCAAAAAGAAAGTCAAACATCAGGGAAAACACTACACAGTAAAACAGACTCTAATCCAACAATACGGACCTCCAGGAATACAGAGACTGTCACTGCCAACATCTCAAAGTGCAATGATGATGTCACAAACACCAGGGCCATCACTGTTAGGGCCAATCAGCAGCCATGGCTCACAGAGGAGATCTGCAGGCTCCTGAGGGTGAGAAACGCTGCCGTCAGAGCTGGAGATGAGGTGGGCTGAAGAACAGTGAGGGCAAACCTGTCACATGGCTTTAGAGAGGCCAAGAGGCAGTACTCCAGGAAGATTGCTCAGCGCTTCAGTGACAGCAGAGTGACAAACCCACACCCACACCGCAGACCGCCAACAGTTCCACCTCTCTGCTAAACGAGCTGAACGAATTCTTCGCTCGCTTTGAGGAACACAACAGCATCCCTGTACAGAGGGTCCCACCCAGGCCTGGTGACCAGTTGCTGACAAATCCCAGGTTGCGTAAAGAGAGACTGTGCTGAGGAACTCACAGATGTCTTTACAGGCATCTTCAAATCATCACTGGACCAGGCTGTTGTCTCACAGTCCCCACCATTGTTACTCTGCTGAAGAAGTCACTTCCCTCCTGCTTCAACAGCTACTGTCCAGTGGCTCTCACCTCCATCCTCATTGAGTACTTCAAACGGCTAGTCATGCATCACATCAAGCCAAGTTCCTGGGTGTGCACATTTCAGAAGACCTTGCCAGCACAGCCCAACGACGACTCAACCTCCTCCATAAACTGAGAAGAGCCAGAGCCCCAGCCCCCCTCATGAGCACCTTTGGCTGAGGCACCGTAGAGAGCATCCTGACCAGCTCCATCCCCATGTGGTACTTAGCACTTGCACCATGTCCTGCTGCAAAACAACTACATCATGCAGTGAGAGCAGCTGAGAGGATTGTTGGTGTCTCTCTCCTCTCCCTCTGGACATCTATCACACCTGCCTCACTTGCAAAGTCCTCTGCATCACAGGTGATCCCACCCGTCCAACAGCTTCTTCAGTCTGCTGTCATCTGGGAGGAGACTGCAGAGCCTCTGGGCCAGAACCAGCAGACTGAGAGACAGCTTTATCCACCAGCCTGTCAGGATGCTGAACTGTCTCCCTGCCATCCCTCCCCCTCTGAACCCTACCACACTGAAAACTAAACAGTCTCACACACAGGACCCTGACACCCCAGAACTGCCTACCAGCACACACAACCTTAAAACTGGACTAATGCACTTTAATCAGCCTTGCTGCTTACATTACATCATTTGAGCTTGAATTTATCTGCACATCATCTTTGTGATTTAACTTATTTTGTATTATTTACTGTACAAGTTTACTGTTTACTTATTTCACCATTTATTACCATTTTTAAATGTTCTTATTTTTGACTGAAGTTTTAACACTGTGGGCCTACGAGAGCACTGTAGTTTCAATCCTGTGCTTGTCCGGTACGTATGGTATTGACAATGAAGCTGCCTTGAATGTTGAATCTTGAATTGAATCAAAATACACAGCAGAAGTCCAAGAGGGAAAAGAACACACATAAACCAAAGATAAAACTCTAAAGATGACAACACAGCATGAATCTGCAGAATAAACACAAAATTGATGTTCTAGGACCATGAAAGGTTTGTCCAAAGGTTCTATGGTGGGCCTGTCTGGGTTTGCCCATATGAACTCAGAGAGAGATCTAGTTTTTTTTATGTGGGAGCAACCTTACTTGTAATTCAAACCTTTAGTTTAATTGAATTTATGTAGCTCATCGAGACCAATCTGGTACTATATGAGACCTTCTAAGTTTAGTTCACTTGTAACTCTTATGGGTCTCATAAATTTGGCCCACATAGAATTCCTATTTGGGTCCCAAGACACTGGAATCTTATTTGACCCGTCACAATTCCAAGCCCACTGTGTACCCATATAGCCCTCTTTTGGCCTAGAATGGACCCAGATGAACATGCTGGCTCGGTTGCTGTTTGCTTTTTTACATACTCAAACTCACTGAGAATGCTGAAGAACATCACCTCCAGCCTGCACCTTACCCAGTCAGTCCCAAGTGAACATGGTGCGTTTTGGTCTTTTTGAGGTTCCTAGAAATCCTTGTTGTGGTGGCCCGTTGTGGTCCTCTGCAGCTGTAGTCCATCTGCTTCAAGCTTTAACGTGTTGTGCGTTCAGAGATGCCACATTCAAAGTCACTTAAATCCCCACTTTCCCATCATGAGGATCAGTTGGAAATTCAGCAAGTTTTCTTGACCACGCCTACATGCCTAAATGCACTGAGTTGCTCCCATGTGATTGGCTGATTAGCTGTTTGTGTTAACAGGCAATTGAACTGGTGAACCAAATTATGACTGGTGAGTACACAACTTTAAATGATTTACAGGTTGGCAACATACTGGAATTTACTGCGGAATTCAGTATCTTTTATGTTGTTCAGTACCCCACAAGACTGATTTCTAAATTGCTTACTATTACATTTCCAGTGACGTTACGTGTTGGAGCATATGTAGGAATAAGAAAATATATTTAAAAAATAAAAAAATAAATCAGTGTGTGCACAACAGTAAATATGTACAGCTGTTTTTGAACCAATTGTGTACACAGCTCAGAGAACATTAACTGCACCCTGGTTTTGTTTAACAAGTTTAACAATAAAACAATATGGGTCCACAAAGGAGCATTCAACATTCAGAGATCAAATATGCAGATGAAACGGACCACACTAATATAATTATGAACCTACAATGAGGACTGCACAGAGCTGAAGTTACCCAATAATGGCTGATGTGGTGTACAGAGTTGTAAATATTGGCATTGTAATATTATATTATACACATATGCACTATAATCGGAGTGTGATACAGCCAGAGTGCTATTAATGGTAGCATTGAGACGCCAATGAACCACTCTCTGCTATCAGTCAATCAATCAAACTTTATTTATAATCACTTTTCAGCAAGCATGTTTAAAAATTATACAATTTAAAAAGGTAAAAACAGGGCCCAACCCCCACGACCTCCCACAGACTCCACTCCTCCAGATACACACAACAAGTCTGCGATAATACATGCTTTTGACTGATGCATCCATTCTGGAACACTATAAAACAACAGTTTTCTTTATTAGTTAATGAACTAATCATGAAACATTAGGAAATTTGTGTTTGGTACATTATTTCTTTGATGCAGCAATGCTACTTGGCAATAAATTTTATACTGTTGGAAAGCCTGTTTATTTCCCTTTTAAATGGTGCCACATTTGTAAGCAACATGCATTTTTTTTGGATGAACAGAAGAGCTGAGTTTGTGGGTCGTGTCCATGAAAAATTTGCCAAATATTCTTTGCCAATGCCAGATTTTCTCTTTTCTTTTGTTTTTTTGTTTTTACTGTTAATTCTTATACAATTCTAATACTTGGTTGGAGTTGTCTGGACCACTGAAGCATATTTATGTATTTAAGTACATTTATATTCATCTAGTTAACAAACAGGAGCCTGTTTAAAAGAACTGGCAAATCTTTCATGGGCGTGACCCAAACACTCAGCTCTGCTGCTCATCTCACAACTGCATGTTTCTTACAAATGTGGCATCATTTGAAAAGGAAATAAACAGAAAGAGACTTTTACAATGGGATAAGATTTATTACCAAGAAGAATTGTTACAGCAAATAAATAATCTATAAACTTTTAAAAAACAAAACATTTTTATCTATGGTTATGAAGGCCTGTTTCTTCTTCCGCACAAAATGAGAACTAGCTTTGTTAGGTCAGGAACATATGGGTTCTTTAAAGAAGTCAACTTCTGCAACCTGTAAACAAAGAAAAATAACCCAACAACATAATTTTCTTTACCAGAAGAGGTTGTGTCTGTAAAAGGCCCAAATGCAATGCGTCTGATCGGTGCTGCCATCTAGTGGATATAAATAACATTTTCTTTCTTTCTTTCTTTCTTTCTTTCTTTTTTCCATACTTGGATGGGCTGTATCAAGTCAGTGATGTCGTAGCCCATTACACTGCAAAGAGTCAAAATTTTTATAATATTGAGAGACAAAATGAGAACAAAAATGTGTTAGGGCAAAGACCTGACTCTTAAATGATTAAAGGCTTTGGTCATAACAGCTAAAGGGGCGTGAGAACTGTCCCTTCAGGAACAGGGTGATATCCCACCAGCTGACCGAATACAGTTCTCTCAGGCTTAATTTTTTGTGAGCTGGTCAGATGAGATGTTTCACTTCCTTTAAAAACCGCACAAAGTTTCATATTTGAGTTTTCTCTTTGAAACAAGGTGCTTGTATGGGCTGGACGTCTTTCCTTTGATAACACAGCATTCACGCGCGCGAGACAATAAGAGCTCCAAATGCGCACAGATGCAGGTGTGTAAACAATAGTGAGCTCGTGCGGTGTCTCTCTCTTTTTTGTTCTCTGGAGCCCCTCTGTTCAAACTCCAAGTGTGTGTGTATTTGTATATACGTGTGCGCGCGCGCGTGTATGTGTGAGAGAGAGAGAGGGAGAAGGAGATGGGACGGTTGAGTGAGAAGATTATCGTTGCTTAAGCCGCGCGCGCGCCTCACCCCGTCCGTCCGCAGCTCTCGCGCTCACCTGCCCCGGGACCTGCTTTATCAAACGCATCTCTCCATTTCTGTCGGGAATCTCCTCGCGCAGCCAGATACAGCCAGGTGTCACCGGATTACCGGACTCGTTCGGCGTTTTTAGGAAGGAGTGGCTGTTTTCTGCGGTGCTTTTTCAAGTTCTTCCACAAGCAGGACGGTGAGGACGGCCCGCCTTCTCAGGAGGGATTAGAAGAGAAAGCCGCCACCCGGTAAGGTCTTTACACCTCACCCTTATAGCCAGACAGAAACGGCGGCTGTCTGAACTGTGTTTGAGCTTTTTAACCTACAACAACCCAAGCAGATAAAACATATAACTCTATTCCCCCACTATGATAATAATAATAATGATAATAATAATTTCATAAGGCTTACAATTAAAGCAAACTTGCCAGAACAACTGCTGAAAACTTTCCTTTTCAAAGCCTCAATAAACATCAACACTTGAACCATCTCCTCCTGAAAGCCGAGGCAGTTTGGGGACAGCTGACACCCGTTCAGGAGTACCTGTGAGACAGAGGAGACAGGTCGTTAAGAGGGAATCTTAAGCTCAGGTAAAGGGGTCAGGAAGGTGGTCATGTAATCCTCTGCATGTTTCAACATCAGGCTTTGGACCAGCTACAAACAGATTCAGACATTTTCTGGCTGCCCATGCGGCAACACTCAGTCATATGTGTGTGTGTGTGTGTGTGTGTGTTCAACTGATGTTAAAGAATTGATGAACAGACTAATAGGACATAGTCTGTGTGAAATGTGTTTTACTAATGCATCACTGCAGCCGGGAACACGAACAACTGCACACAAAGACTCATGCACACTCCCAAACACACACTATTACATGCATCTTACATTGAGGAGCTTCTGCTGGATGACGCTTCAGCTGTCTGAAACACTCCTCTCACTGTGCTGTTTCTACTGTGTCATGCTAATACACAACACAACCTTCTGCCGTGAGTGTGGGGTTTGACTCTTGACATCACAGGAGGCGCACTCTTTGTGCATCCGTCTGTGCTTTGTGCCAGGAAGCTAATACAAAGTGAGTCCTGGCAGTTGGAATTGAAACAGAAGAAGAATGAGGCTGGTTGGTGTTCTGAAGGCCCTCCCAGGCTTTACTAATTTATGATGTTATTTTTAGGCTTGTCTACATTTTTGATGCTTTCTTATTTGTTATGTTTCATCAGTGCATGCACACACACACATAGATTTTAACACATGTGAAGGATGGTGGATATTTCAAGTCTGTTGGAAACAGACTGAAGATAGCTGTTGTAGCATTCACAGTGATCCCATGAAGGTGCAGTATTCCCTCTCCAGTATGTATGTTCCCAAAGCAATATATCATCCTGTATCCTTAAGGCCGTCCACAGTCAGCAACAAGTCACTAATGTCTCTGGACACTGGCTACTTTATTCAGTTGGTGCTAAATCAGACCTGGTGATGAATAAATGTCGGTGAAAAATAAATGAATAAAGTTTCTGCCCACACAGAGTAAGTGCTGGCTTCAGTTTACAATCGCTGCTGCCGTTTACCACGAATGCAGGAGGAAGACATCAGCGCAGCCTCAGCTGGAGGAAAACGCCGACTGGGTTCACCTGGTGGTGGAGGCTCCTTCATGCTGCGAAGCAAGCAGACATCTCTGCGTCGAACCCCGTCACTTTGACGCGGAATTGTGGCTACAACAGAAGTAAACCTGAGTGTATTTCAGGCTCTAAACACAGCGTTGTCAGCGTCAACGCCGTGCGCCCACCTCATGCTACTGTCATTCACTAGTGAGTTGCCACAGTGGTTTTCATTTGGTTTGAAAAGAAGAGGAATAAAAGAAAGAAAGAGAAAGTATCTCTCTTCTTCTTTATTTTAATTCCACATGTTTCTTCCCCCGTTTTTTCATTGCATCATTGTATCTGTTGTTGCTAGGCTACTGTGCTGTGTAGTCGTGCTGATGTTTACGTTATTTCATGGTGCGTTCCTGTTGGTTGGTTAGCTGACAGAGATCATAGAGGCAGCGACAGGCAGACTCACTCTCTGACACTGTTTCATATCTGTTGCAGCCCGTCTTTGGTCAGGGGACACATTGTCTCATTGGGAAACCTACAACCACTGTTTTTGAGCCACGATGGCAGGCTTTTCCATGATTGTGCATCTTTCATCTCAGATGGCTGAAATAGAGCAGTGTGAACCCGACCTAAGGTGGACCAGGGATGTATCAGCTGTAGAGCAAAATGTCACAGCTCCATGCCTCCATCCATGGGAGGAATAACAGCGCTACAGAGGTGGAACAAACTGGCAGCGTGAATGGGGATAATGATGATGATGATGATGATGATGTCGTCAATGGCCGACTGATATTAAGTTAGTCAAACGCATAAGAAGCCCTTATTTGAGTTGCAGCCAGTAAGAGAGTATGGAATTGGTTGAGGCCCCCAGGAGAACAAAAGATCATTTTACAAAACAGCACAAAAGATTTTTTTTTTTTTTTTTTTTTAACCCACATTCAGCTCTCTCTGCAGCACAGACATTCTGTCAGCCTACACCCTTTTCTGCTCTGGGATGTTTTTTGCAAATGGTCAGTTCCTGTTTTGTGCATGGTTTCTCCTCACTTCCCACTTGTGTTAGGTTGATAGTTGTGATTTCAGAGACCAGTTGTGTGAAACGAGCCACCATCAGATTGGGAAGTGTATGACCCACCCTGTCAGTGATCAGCCATGTGATGTAAACGGCAAAATGACTTCAAGGCTCCCCATTACGAGACGAAGACTCCTGTAATCTGAACATGTCGGCATTCTGCTGACTCCAAAACTTGCGTGACCTGAAACCAGCCTCAGGGTCCACAAAAAGCAAATCCAGAGTGTTTTGTTTGTCCACTGATGATTGGCTCCAGCATATTAGATAAATACCACCCCTCCATGCTAACAGATGACACCTTCAGTAAATAAACCTCTCTTGGAGATAACTTGTACCACTTACAGTAGTTCTAATCTCCCTGATGAATGATCAGCTGGTAATTTTTCTGAGTTTGGGTTTAATTTGGCTTTTTGGGTACAGTGGTGTGCTGATGAACAGTTGCCTCACAGTAAGAAAGCTTCTGGCTGGAGTTTCTGCATTGAATATGCAAGATTTGTTTGTGCACTCTGGCTTCCTCCCACAGTCTAAGAAGGAAAAAAAAAAGGTCTTAAGTTGATTGGTGTTTCTAAGTCCCCACCGTGGCCAGCTCGCTCAGACTCAGGCCAGTGCAAACGATGTTATAAAAAGTGGCTTGTGATGTCATGCTTAACACCTTTAATTGGTGGCTACCCTGAACCCTGGAACAGAGACTCTGTCCATTCATCTGAGGTGCGATATTGAGGGGAGATGAAGCATGAGCTCAGATTTTCCAAAACAACCAAATCTGCTGATTTGCAGCTATTTGTCCCAACTTGAGGCACCACTCTCCTGCTAAATTTAATTTATGTTTTATGAGCTGGGCAAAAGGCAGATTGGTAGCTGGCAATTAATTATGTCTTAGTCAGGAAATATTTTCTGATAAACCTCTTATTCTTTGTTTTAAATACTCTGAGGCAGAATGATCTTAAGATATGATGCAGTAATTTGAGGATCTGTCCTGCACCATCAGTGAGATTAAAGTCACTGCTGTCAAGATTATTGAAAGACGTTGGTCTTTATATCGCTGTGCAGGGCTGAACAGGGTATTTCTGCTTTCCTCCACAGGTCTTTAGGTAGTTGAGACTAAATCTGAAACCTTTAAGCTGCTTGTCGACTTCACACCAGCATTTGTCAGAAACCACTGAGCAGGACAGAGTAGAACTACTGTGCTGCCGTGCAAACTGTAGTAATGTACAATAATACCTCTCTGGATCATAGTCAGTCTATTTATGATGATTTAGTGGTTGAACTAAAATACTGGTTTTGATCCATGGTGATATTTCTAATGTCTGTAAAACTGGAGATGCAAAGCAGTGAAGATGGACCAAACTATAGCAGGGTCTGATATAACCCATGGCCCGATGGCCCGGGGCCAGTAAAAGTACATGCAGGGCAAATTGATTGGTCGATGGGGCCAGTGACCGGCCAATCAGAATAATGGATAAGTCGAAATTTTTCCAGGAAGAAACCTTAAAGTTGTTTGTCAACCACCATTTAGACAAAGAAAGAAAGAAAATGTCCACTAAAGAGAAGCACAAGGCAGAAAGAAGAAAGAGGCTTTTTATTCTCTCATGGACTCAACAGTATTCATGGCTGAAACTTAGCCACACAGGTGAAATATTAAATTCAGTTTGTTGGAAATTTCCATTGAAGGCTGACTGGGTGGGGGCGTTTTTAAAGGTACCGAAAATTTCAGGAAACCTGCCGTCGATGCTCATGACAAGAGTAAAAATCATTTGCTGTGTTTGGTGGCTAAGCGGGTGACGGACAACCCAGCTGCCGGTCCTCTTAACGTTTGGGCGAGACGGGGCCACTGGGATTCACCAGCAGGGGACTAAACTCAACAACGCTGCCTACCACACAATTAACTCAGAACAGCCCTTCATCTCTTCAGAAAAGATGGTCACTTTTCGGGTCCCAATATTGCTCTGATATTGTATGTTGAAGGTGAATTAAAGTTCAAAACTAAAAGTTACAAATGTGTAGAGTGTAAATTTGCTCACACAGTTTCATAGTGCTCATACTGATCCAAAACAATCATACCTGCTTACAGTTTCAGCTGTAGCTTCAGCGTTGTCAGCTGTCAAAGCATCTTGGTGTAACGTGTCTCCCACATACCTGGGACACCGTTCTCTGGAGGAGAGCGGAGGACAGCTGGGCTGGGGAACTTTATTTTGAAAGGTTTCCCGGCCCTGTCAGCTGTTTTAAGACACGTCACGCCAAGGCGCTCTGACAGCGCCGATGAAAGCTGAAACTACAGCCGAAACCGTAAGCAGGTATGATTACATCCTGTAAAATGTAAATAGATGAATTTATTAAAAATCAAAATTTAGGTAAAAAAAATAAGTTATTTTCATTTTCGTGGGCCGGGCCAGTGAAAATAACCAAGGGACCAGTAAAACTCTGATCTACTGGCCCCCTGGGCCAGTAGGGAAAAAAATGTTATGTTGAACCCTATATGATCATAGATCAGCATCTGAGACAAAATAAGTTATCTGTGTTCTGATGCAGAATTCTGCTGATGTTTTAACTTAGCTAAATGACATGAGTTTTATTTTAATGTGCAAATGTATAAGGAAATAGTCAGTTTTAAATTTCCCCTCCATAGTGACAAACGGTCCAGCTCCTGAGGCGCCACTGCAAGCCCAATTCATGACACTCCTCCAGTATCTTTAAACGCTGAGATGATGTTGTGATACTTGTTGGGTGGTTCTCTTTTTATGCTTTTTTGAGTATTTTTTCACAAACACCTCCAAATTTAGTTTCATCAGTCCACAAAACAGTTTCACAGTAGTGTGCAGATTACCAAAGTGCTCCTTCACAAGCTTCAGTTGACCTCCGTGGTGTGCTGCCATGGACGACCATGCCAGTTCATGGATGTCTGTATGGTAGACTCATCAGTTGGGATGTTTGCCAGTTCCAGTGATGCCCGCAAGCCTTTAGCTGAAACTTGTTTTCTTTTACTCTGAGGATTTTGTTTTGTGGCTTTTAGACTTGTCTGGACACCCAGTTCTGGGATGAGTGACCAAAGTACAAAACTATCTCTAATTATAGACAGTTTGTCTAAGCGTTCAGTGATGGATACCTAAGACCGAAACACTTTTGTAGCCTCATGCACATCAGTTAGCCTCAGTGCTTTTCACCATATATACAGTCTGGTTGGTAAAAAAAGCATTCCCGCTGTACTGTTTTGCAAATTAAATGAACAGTGGGTGGTTCGTGCTCAGCGGGGACGGCATTAAGGGTATGAGATAGATCATCTGTACGCTGATGGAGTTTTTTTTTTTCTGTTCATGGTTGTATTGAGTCAATCGATGGAGCTTTGATTAGAGCTGTAATCGGGTCTTAAAAGTTGGGCCTGATACTTTATATTTTGATTTTCAACATGTAATTGCCTGAGGCTACCACTCATTTACAACACAAGCCGGAGCGCAGCTAGAGCCCATGGAAATGATTGAAATTAAGCCCGAACCCGTCGGATCCTGTCGGGTTTGGAAAAAGATCTTCAGCTTTAGCTTTAATGCGCAAGGGAGGATCTGGCCCAGAGAGTTGTGAAATCCCAGACTGGTCTGCTATTTCTCTCTGTAATGTAGCTACCTGTAGTCATGGAAACCAAGCATGAACAGGGCTTACATGAGGTAGGAGAACGACGTGTTGGAGGATTTAGATGCTCCAGAGAATCACAGCTGCAGTAGCTGCATACGCTACTGGCAATCAGAAACGGTTGATAAGCAGTTCATCTTTTTTTTTAAATTATTATTATTTTAATTATTTAAAGAAAATGTTAATTAAATCTCGAAGGTTAAAGAGATTAAAAGCTCTGTGTTTGCTTTTTCTGAGTCAGTTTGGCTTTCCTCATTTGTGCTTACATTTGGTCTGAGCAAGTTCTAAATTTGTTCGCAGAGTAAGAATACATTTTGGTAAGAAAATATTGATGAATCCCAAATTTGTGCGTCAAACGTTTGCCCGCACAGTTTAAGCACAGATTTGTGAGTACGCACTGTTCGTGAATGAGGCCCATTAAGTCTATTTTGACACTTGACCGCTGGTAAACTCCGTCGATTTACGCTTGCAGATCGAGTTTACAAGAAGTCAGACACAAGAATGACATGGAAAATCTGGTCAATGAAACACTGATATTACAGTAACCTTTGAAGGGTTTTAGAACAGATTTGAACCACATAAGCGGAAAGGCTTAGTTTATATGTTGGAAAGCTAATTTTATTTGATATCACTCATCCTTTTTAAAAGTATAATTCTTGAAAGAACAAAATATGGCAAGATATATGTCTTTAAATGAGCAGACTCATGCTCAACTTGAAGTTAGTGGCTGCAAATTCAAACTGCAGCACTTTCCACAATCTGTGCAACTTTGACTTTCGAGTCGTTGTGAGTGAAACTCATATATGCTTTTGGGCATTAAAATTACATATTCATTTTAAAAAAAAACTAAACTAAACAAAAAACAAAGAAAGGAACCATTGGTTCTTGACTTTTGTATCACAACCCCTTGACTTCAGTGACTTTAAAACACTTGTAGTAAATATCTTTCTCTTCCATGTTGCTTCCCTGGTTTGTGTCTTTCTGCAGTTTCCTTCTTAATTATGACAATTATCATTCCATGTTTCCACTAAACCTCAGTTAAAAATTTCAGGTGTTTCATAAACCCAAAACCTCTAAAGAAACATCGTGGAATGAAATATCAAGATAATCACTTATGATTAATACACTTGACCACACTAAAGTTTCTTTTGATAGCAAGATTATTGAAAGAGGTGAAACTTTTTTTTTTTCAATTCTCGGTGTCGAATCTACAGTTTTTCTCTGACTGGTGAATCAGAAACTGCTCAAATGAGGTTCAAAAGATTTCATGGCAACCGCTTTCATGATAAAGACATTTTCCAGTTGTCAAAGCATTTTCAACCGAGTCAATCTGAAACACCCAACCCACAAAAGGGGTCAAAAGTGTAAAAGAAGTAATCTTTCAGTTCACTTCATGCACTTGTAATGCTCATCAGAGGCTGTATAGCAGTTGTTATGGGATGGATATTTTGGATTTTACCTGAAAAATATAAAAATGTGCATTTTTGGGGTGATGTGGAATTTATGTGACTCTTAGACTGGGTAAGATATTTCAATGCAAAGTTCTGAATTAGCTTAATTGTAATTTAATACTAACCCCCAAAGTCGAGGTTTTCTGAAATGGAACCAAAATTTGCCTTTTTTTAAAAAAAAATAATTTCCGTTTAGGTAACAGATAAAAAAATGTTTTTGTGGACTGGCTTGGCTGGGAGAGAGACTTTAAAAATTCATTCCAGTTTAATTGGTGCCAGATTCGTGACAAAAGTCATATTGAAACACATTAGTAATCCATTAAGTCCAACAAGTGAAGGAAATTCAACTCAATGCAATTAGATTAATACAATATCATAAAAAGGTGAACCAACTGGTGGTGAATTTTTGGTTGATTTGATGGTCTTAACCTTGAAAGTGAGGTTTAGACCCATTTTTGAGACTTTTGCTTGAAAATGACAGAAGTTAAAGTATATTTCAGCAACTGCAAGATGTGTTTGAAAACATTTTTGTATGAAATACAGGTTATCTGAGATTCCAAGTGTGATATTAGGTGTACACATTAACAGGCCACAGTAAACAAAATAAAAGACAGCAAAAAAGTCTGGCAGATTTTCCAGCACATTTCAAACATACCTCTGTGCCTCTGAGGTCTTTTTTCAGGTGCCAAACTTAGATGCTTTCTTTATTTGGTATCTACACTCACCACTCTTTTATGTACACCTGTCCAATTGCTTGTTAACACAAATAATTAATGAAGGTGGCATCTGTGTTCATTGAACTGTCTCATCAGTCGTTCTAAAGTTGGACTGTGATGTAGGGCCTGGTTTCAGCTTCTCTTCAAAGACTCAAGCTCTTATTTCTGTATCTCCCCAACTGGACCAAATTGGAGCGGAGTCATCTGAATTTTTGCCTTTCCCGGATTCAGACTCAAAACTTTTCCTCTGTTGCGTGCAGCCTGCATCTTATTTGGCTGGCGTTGTTTGAAGTGGCAGTTACATACATTCACTAACCTAAGACTGAGAATAGGTAGAAATATTCCACAAATAAAAGCCAGTTTGTAACAGAGATTTAGAAACACTGGAACTGAGCGTTGATTTTTTTTTTTACTGGAATGATTTATGATGGTAAAACATAAAAAGGTCAGACTTCATTCAGAGATAGCTGTAGAAAGTGGAGTAGTTGTTGATCTTTAGCCTCTGGCTCAGTGAGTTGTATTTTTTTTCCCTCCTACAGTGGTCATCTTTATGCCTCCTTAGTCCGTAGTTGTGTATAGCGTGTAGCAGCTGGATGCTGGTGTTAGTTTTCTGTGGTGAGCTACCTGTGTTTTATTTATAAAGAAATGGTCTTCATCAGCTTACAGCTGAGCTTGATTGTGTTTTGAGTGTGTTTGGGCATTTGTAGCATCTGGATACTGGAATGATCTGAGTGTCATCATTCCCCAGTACTGGGGATTTCCAAGAAATATTAAAGTGTCTCATGTTTACCATCTGATAATGTTTTCTTTGCTCTATCACAAATAAAGTCTGAGTTTATGAACATTGCATTCTGTCTTTATTTACATTTTACGCAGCGTCCCATCTTGTTTGGAACTGCGAAAAATAACTTCCCCATAATTAATGAGATGAAATGAACACGGTTCTGGTATGAAATTGATTAAATTACTTGCATTTTTTCTTTCCATTTAAGGACTCAAAAGGGAGATCACTTCATCTGAACCTGTATGTGTGTGATTTTCTTGTTAGCTTGCAGGACAAATGAAACACAGAACCAAACACAGATTTACATCTTCACACAATCACTGACGGTCTTGATCCAGGTTTAGGTCTCTGTCTGTAAAGGTCATTTGGTGACATGGATTATGTGTTTAGTATGTGTGCTTACTTGTTTGCGTCTGGGCCGTGAACTGCTTATTGGATTGCTTTCTTACAGTATACAATTTTCTGGCCCAAGGTTTACAGGCGGGTATTCTCTGGGTTCACGCCAACCCCAGTTCAGAAGAAACTGGATCAATATGGACAATATAAAGGGAAAAAAAAACATTTACCTTGATTGTTATTTATTTGCATATGGTGTTCTGAAAATAATTTGCTTTTCATCAGCTTAAGTAGTTATATATACATTATTCCCATTTTGGGTATGTGGTGCATTGAAGGATTTTTTTTTGGCAAAAAAAGGGGGATTTTCACATTTCTCCATCGAGGGTCCATAATTATCATTCGACCAGTTCAATTCAAGTGATTTTGAGGAATTTCAGTGTATAAAAGGGAAAGTCTAAGATAAACACCTGTGACCCTGCAGAACTGGTCCATTCATCCATTACCTATACATGCTTATTTCTAATTTAGGGCCACAGGGATCTGCTGGAGCCCGTCCCAACCGTCTTCAGGCAAAAGGCAACGTGGACGGGTTCCCAGTCCATCACAGGGTCACATATAGATGAACAACCACACAAGCTTGCATGTTTTTGAATTGCGGTAGAAAATCGCAGTACCCAGAACACACAAAGTCCACACAGAAATGCCAAGGAGCCTTCTTGCTACAGTGCTGACCTCCAAGCCACCATGACATCAAGAACCATCATTCATTAACAGCTGGCATAAACACATGGACAAAGGATTGCTTTGGTATGGTATGGGAGAGCACCGTGCTGCTGTCTCTTTGGACTCCCAACAGTCTGCCTCCAGGATGTGAATTTGGCCAGGCTGACATGCAGAAACTGGTTCCCAAAGAACACAAGCCATCTAGCAGTACTGCAACAACAGCAGCCTCTGGCTTAAGAAGAACTGGAGAAACTGAAGCTGTGTCTGTGGATTCATCTGGCGGTGGTCTGTTGGAAGGCATGGGTCTTGATCGGGACACCTTGGCTCCAATGGAGACAGACAAACCTTCTGCATCAGACCCTAAGCCGAAGTCCAAGCTTACACCAGCCATGGCCACTCGCATCAAACAAATTAAACCCCTACTTTCTGCTTCATCTAGGTTAGGTAAGGCGCTAGCTGAGCTCTTCGGCCTGCTGGTAAAATTATTTGTTGGCTCGCCAGTACGTCAACGTCGCTCCTCGTTTGTCAAGGACTACAATATAAAGCCATGTTCATGAATGCTACATTACTGTGCAAAACAAGCATGATCAGAGGCGGTGTAGACGTCTTGGGGTTTGGAGGCATCTGGGATGGACCATTAAGCAGTGGAAACATGCAATATCGACAAGAATCACTACTCTGGATCTTTTCCACTTGCTCTGGGACTGGAGACAAAAGGAAAAAAAAAGATTATCCAGACTATTCAGCAACTAGATGAAAATCCAGGCTCTGTGGTCAGGCTGGGGTTGTATCAGTGCTCTTGGTGAAAGTAATTTACACTTCTGTAAAGGCTGAGATCTCAGAGCTACTTATCCTGCCTAAAAGATCACATTTATTCCAAGTGTGCCGATGCATTTTTCAAACAGACAATGCAAAACCAAACTGTGTACAAAGTCCTGGTTGAAGAATGAGAAGGTTAGGGTATTGTATTGACCCGCCAGCTGTTTTGACCCATCCCCAGCAGACAAAAATCATACTGTTACTGTTGTGAATGAAGTGCTTCATCATTTGGCATCATGAATGCCAGAATGCTTGCAGTAAAAGTGGTAAACGTTTTAACATCGTAACTCAACAGCTGAAATGAAGTCGACATGAATGATCTTGGGTTCATGTTGTCTGCAGAGAAAATAAATACATAAATGTGCACTTCATGTCAGCCTATCTAGCTCTCTGATTTCTCTTGAAAAGAATGTACATGCTGGTTAAAAAAAAAGAGAGAAAAAAAGCAGCAATTCATAGATGAATGAATAACATCAGTGAATCTGCTGAATATGTGTCACTGTAAACCAGCACATGAATTACAGTTTGGTGTTTTTAACTTGACAGATATTTGGTGATAAAATATTCCTCCGCGTTTAAGAGATGTGTTTCTTCATCGAGCTGACTAGTTTATGCACCAGCAATCAGAAAATGAGCAGACAGAGTCCTCTAAACCTGACAAGGAACATCAATACCAGTGGGGCATATTTACTTTTCAGCTGGACATTCATTTCACTTGCTCCCAGTTGCCAGTTAGCTCATCAGCCTGAGCAGTACTTAATCCATCAGTTTTTCACTGTTCCACGCTATAAATTAGAAACACAGCACAGAGACTTGGGAATGAAGCTTTGCACCTGCGAATTGAGGCCATGCAGCTGGTAAGAAAACAAAAAAACAACAACACAGGCCCAAATATTTATTTCATTACCAGTTTAACTAAATAGTGAAGTGATTAAGAACATGGCTCTCAAGTTTGGGCTGGGCAGTATGTCAGCTCCCTAATGTATATCAGAGTTTATTTTCCAAATGAAATATACAAACTGCCAGTATCTTTACACTGATGCTCTGGGAGAGAACGCTCTGTAAAGCCATGTCATTGTATTTAACTCTCCTGTGGTCCTTTTGGCATATCAGTGACAAAAAAACAAAAAACATGAAGTGCCGACACTTGATAGCAGTGGGCAGAATGCAAATACACATCCATCCATTTTCCATCCCCTTTGTTTCCCAAAGGGGGTCACCACAGGGCAGTTGGGTGGGATGGGTGATGGAAGGGTGCTGGAGTTTATCCCAGCTCTTACTGGGCGAGACAGAAGCTGAACAAATAGGACAAATAACCACGCTCACTCCTCCTGTGCTTGTTTTAAAATAACCAGTCAAATTAACATGCATGTTAGTGGACTGTAGGAGGACGCCACATTACCCGGAGACGCAAGCACAGGGAGAATGTGCAAAATCCATCAAACTGCTGGATCTTCTGGAGCCGGTCCCTGCTCTCATTGGTCCCAATTTCAAAAAAGTACAGAAAATACAAAGATGGACATCATTTACTGCCGTGCTTGTTGCCTTTGTTGGCCTTGGTGTGAGTACTGTTAATTGGACCTGCAGAGTTCTACTGTAATGTCCTGAGCATTGTAGAAATATTTACCTGCTTACAGCAGGTAAGAGGACATTCATTCATTCATTCATTCATTTATCTATACTCGCTATTTCCTGTGCAGGGTCACGGGGGTCTGCTGTAGCCTATCCCAGCTCACTTCGGGCGAAAGGCAGGGATACACTTTGAACTGGTCGCCAGTCCATCACAGGGTAAAAGGACAAACTGTATGAATGAGCTTCTTCCTCTAATTAAAGTTCATTTTTAGGGCTTTTGTCAAGGAATTCATCCAAATTCACTTAAAACCGCTTTCTCATACACAATTGTGATTTGTGGTAGGTTTTCAGCATAAATCTTGAGATTTGGGTTTTGGAAATCACATCAAGAAACCTGTTTTATTCTCAGTTTACTTGTGCTGTTTTGTTGTTGGACTCTGGTGCATTGTGCAGATTTCCTATTTTAGTTTGAAAGCACTATTCCTGATCTGTCTCAAGTGCAAACATTCTAATTTCCTGGTTGAAACTGGCCATATAACCACATACATATATATGTATAGCCATATACATTGTTGTCCCTGTCTCTTGGTGTTTTATATTTGAGTCTTCTTCTCCTGAACCATAACAGCAGGTTAACAGCAATAATCTGTGTTGGTAAAAACTAGTCAGACAACTTATGCTGCACTGTCCTAAATCAATGATGAAACTAGATCACACAGCTACAGCGGACATGGCCAAAGCAACCAAGATACTGAAGAAATTAATGATGAAAGAGAAGATGAGACTGACTTAGTAAGAGACCAAACAGAAGTAAATCATAGAAAAAGCGACCATGGGTGTACGGATTCACACCAGGAAAGTCTGTTAGTTCACTTGCTTTGGTTCGGACCAAATAAAATAAAGGTTAAAGCAGTAAAGCAGGAACGATAGCATCACACAACGTCATGTAATTTTGGCAACTTTTTTTTCTTTTTTAAACTTTTATGCGACATTGTGCAGGAGACAGCCGGGATCCTCGCTCCTTGTTTGGTTTTCTGAACATGCTGTATACCTCAGCATTTTGGTGCATTTTCTTCTAGCAGTTGTGCTCTATGAACATCTGCCCAGATGTCCAAGAGGCATCGCGTCACCTTGGAGCTCCAAGTTTACTCGCGGCTCATTTTCAGTGTTGCTACATGTGTGTGTTGTGTAGCAGAGCTACATAATGGATGACGATGACGGGATCCTCTCAAAGCCAAAAAGGTGTGTTTTTAGCAACTAAGTCGGATTGAGATCGGTTTGATTTCACATCTGAAATGAACTGTACCAGAGTTGGTTTGGAACCACTCCGAGACCTTCAGCTGGGTCTCGGTTCGCTTGTTTGGTCCACATCAGAGTTCAAATGCTTGTGTTCACACCTGCCCAGAAAGTTCAAACCAGGGGAGGAAACGAATTTGAGTTTGTTTTTAGTGACGTAAAGAAGGCAGGTGTGAATACCCCCTTTATCTCTACCACCTACAGGGGGACCAAATATCTATGAAAAATGACAAAATAATTTCCTCTGTGCTGCTTTTAGTCCAAAAATAATATTTCTGATTTTAAGAATGTTTGACTTCCCGTGGAAGGTTTTGAGAATTTTACAGGAAATCTTCCTCTCCATTCCTCTCCTTATTCACATGCACAGGAGGACTGTCTAAGACGGACTGGTCCCCAAATAAATTCTTCTGGTGTTGTATGCTAATGTATTCAATTTAGCATTCGTTCATTACGTACTGTATTGATCTTTTGGTGTGTGTGCATATGTGGTGTGTGAATTGTGTGAAGATGGCTTTGGTCTGGCTGATGTATTTATTAGTCCAAATATTTCACTTTTTTTATCCTTTTATCCTTTTCCTTTGGATGACAGCTGGTGTTTCGTTTTTTCCCCCTAATGATCCTTTGTCCATCCATTGTTCATGCTTTTTCTTTTTGTTTTTTTTCTTTCTATGGCCTCTCACTACTTTTGATAAATTGATGCTTGTCTTTGCACAATTTTACCAGTTTGATAGCTCAGACCCACATCTGGACAGATGTCAGATCTGAAAACAAGCCATGGGGGCTTTCCTAATTGCCTCTCCACCCAGTTGGCTAGCACTTCAACCAATCAGATCATCTAAAAAGGTGACTTTTAGAGCAACAAAGCCAATGGAATTAGACAATTGTTGCCGTCTTTGCAAGCAGAATTTGAGAAGAGCTGGTGTTCTCCAACTCTCAATCAGTACCTTTGAAGGACTTGACACACGTGATGTAGCATAGATGACTACAGCTAACGTTAGACAGATATACATAAGCATGTTCAGATGACTTCTTGAACAGGTTCCTTTATTGTTAGAGCGAGTTGACCACCAACAGACTGGTACGGAAGTCCAAGTCTTTAAACGATGATGACAATGCCAGTTTAAACACCACGGTTCCTTCGCTGCAGCCATCTTATTTGCTTCCAACCATCCAAACTACAACATCTCAGATCTGTCATCATTTAAGCCCTCTCAGAGACTCTCTACCAGGTCAGACTGATCTGATTGGCTCCCCAACAGTTTAAGGCTTAAATTTGAGCTCCAGAGAGGAGCTAGACTGACATGCTGAACAAATGTAAATTTTCCAGTGGTACTTTCAGATTTCTAGACCACATTTTTACCCTTTTCATCACTTGAAAAGTTCTCCTTTTTCTTACCCGTGAGTCATGACCTTTATATCAGCTTGTGTAAGAGGGTTTCCCTTTAAATAAGATAATTTGACTGGTTTGGAATCTTTAAATAAACACTCAAAATTAAATAAGGCAAGAGCCTAAAAACTGCTTGTTTTACTGAAATTTACTTGAAACGTCCCATTCACTATATTATGGACCTCACCTTAGACATACGTTTATTACATCACTCACGTTTCCCTGTCTCCTGTTTCCATACTTTGCAACCTCATGTGTCCCCCCCCCACCCCTCCTCCTGTTCTCCGTCCTCCTCTGTGTGCGTCGGCTTGCCTGTTAGTTGTTGGTAGAGAAAAGCGACTGCATTATCTGGATACATTATTGATGCAAGCAGCACTCTAACAGCCACACACAAACTCCACCCGCTCGCTCACAGAGTAAAAACACACGTTCACTCTTGAAATCAAGCACATTGTCACACACTCAATCACAAAAAGTGCTTCAATTTGTTTCTGAATGTCGACAAGAAAAGAAACAAAAGGCAGGAAACGTGAATGGTGTGTGTTCATGAGTGACGAGACTCGGTTCCATTTTTAAGAAAGGATGAAGATGTTTAAAAATGCACAGACTCAAATATCACTGGCGACAATTCATTTTTGAAAATAACTAAAGAGATAGATGCCCAGAAAAACAGAAGCAGACAAGAATGAAACAACATCAAAGAATGATGGGAGATTTTTGAGTGGTGGGGAGGCAGAGATGAGAGGAAGGAGGGACAGAAGAGTTCCCAGGATCTCTTTTCCCAGGGCTTTGTAAGGGTCTCATTAAATATAGATGGTGTTTGGAGCAGAGCAGGGAGAAGTGGGACTCCACAAACAGCGCAGGCAGGCAGGCCCATCCTACTGCGATAGAACCCTTCTGTCATTTTTTTGCCTCATCTGTCTCTCCATCCAACTCTTCTCCTCCTCCCTCGACTTATTTCAGTGTCTTCCCCATTTTTTGTCTTAAGCTTCAACTCTGCACCTCTCGCTCAGCCTTCCTCTCTTCTATCTTGTGTCTTTCTCAAGCTCTGTGATGGGAAAGTGTATTGTTTTTCTGTCTTTTGTTTCCTTCTGTTGCCTCCTTCGCTCATCTCTGCCTCTTCGCCTCTGAGTATTTCTCACACTCTTTTTTTAAAAAACATTTTTATTCCTCCCCATGAAGAATACATGCTATTTGACTATGTCTTGTGATTCAGCAGGGGAGCTTTCATCAATTGCTCACAGCCGTTGTGTCGGATTTTCACCATAAAATCGTCACCAATCTCACTATATCACGATGTTTTCATGTCCGCAGGAGATGAAGATACATCATCGTGGCCCTCCTCTGCAGGATGATGGACGAACAGCACGTGGAGCTGGACTGTAACCGCTGCCTTCATGGAGCCCTGATACGCAGGGCAGAGACCAGGTGTGTAAATACTAGTATCAAACACATTTGTTTGTCCACACATAAGATGAAAGATGGTTACTGAAGAGTGACCACGAGCGGGTGGATTAAGGTTTAGTGAGAGGGAAGTCCAGGAAAAGGTGAACTGGTGTCTGTCTTACAGTTCTGTTTGGACTCTCCGTTACCAAGAGCAGAGCCGCAAAGTTGAAGTGAAGCTCTGTTTAATCTGGCTCAGCAGGAGTGACGCACAAAATCCCTGTCACAGCCTGCAGACACTCTGTAATCCCATTTGCCTGCTCTGTGCTTGTATCTGCCCCTGTGCATTCAGCATTATGCAAAAGTTGTAAGAAACATCAGAAGGAACTGCCAGGGCACACGATATTAAAAAAAAAAAAGAAAGAAAGAAAGAAAGAAAGAAAGAAAGAAAAGGAATCAGTAAAGTTGCAAGGAGTATTTGATTGTTTTGTTTTTTTTTAGAAAGAGTTGTTTCCATCTCCCCCTTTTTCTTCTTTTTCAGTTGGGAGAAAAGTCTGAGGTTTCAGCTCTGCGACTGATCTATGAATATATGTTCCACGAGAGACTGGTTTCAAATGACAGTAAAATTAACCAATAACATCTTCTCTCTAAATGAGCAAGCATTGTTATTGCTAGCTTTTTGACAGCTTCCACCTGCTGTGGGGTACATGAATCACAAACAAGCTAGCTAGTCTAGTTCTCAAGGTGGAAATCACTACATCGAACAACATCAGTAAGGGAGGCTGAACATAACAACCAACAGTTTGCAGATTCACTTTCGATGATAGATAAACTGGACTAAGAAGAAGACCTGCACCAGATGATAATTTGATCCAGGAACAGAGACATTTGAGAGGCATTTTAACACTACTAATTGCAGCCAGTGCCCTCAGTAACCGCATCAACATCAGAGCACAAGCTGTACTTTGGCATGGAAAGTGTGTCCTTGGAAGTGGATTTTCTGATTCCTAAAGTTTATCAACTTTAGCCCGTTGCCACTAAAACTCAGTGAATCACCTGAATGCAGCGATTTGCCTGAACAGATTTTGGAGCACCAGGATCAAACTTTAACTTAATGGGTGTGGGATGGGGGGTGCTCATAATGAGAAGGTGAAGAGGAACACAGCTGTCAGGCTCAGGCTTAATTTCCACAGAGACAGAACTTCTTACGGATTAAAAAGACGTTGCAGGGTCGTGACATCAACTATTTCATTCACAAGAACAGGAGGATGGCAACTTCAAAGGCCACGGTGCTGATTTGATTCTGTCTGCTGCTGTCAGTGTTGTGTAGGTTATGTTATCAGTCTTATACTGGGTGTACCTTTGTGACATATTGTTTATATACTTTTTATAAAGTATATTGATAATCTTGCTGTCGCAGGTGTGGCTCCATGATCGTTGTTTACTGTCAGTGGTTGTGAAGTGTTGAAGCTTTGAAACTTTAGCCACTTTCACAAAGAGATTGTGGCGTAAAGATGCACATCTCTCTTCTTCCTCCGGTATTACAATATTCCCTTCACAGTTTCCACTTTTACTGTGATTAGCAATCTGAAGACAGCCCTTTCCTCCACGTCGAGGTCCACAGTCAGCAACAAGTCCTTGATGTCTCTGGTCACTGACTGCTCCAGGGAGGGAGATCCTGACCTCACTTCGGCTCCCAAGGATGACAACTGGGTTCACTGAGCAGCTAATGACCCAAGTGACACAATCCAGACGGTCCAGGCGACCGCTTTGACCACTGTGGTTGAGGACTTGTTGGTATAGTTTTCCACAGCTTCCTTAGTTAACTAGGAGGTCTCTCAGGCGTCATCCTCTGTGCAGATCCTCAACAGGAAGAAATAAAGGTGCAACACATGCACGATGAACTGGTGTGAGTGGAGCATTTGTTTTATGTGGTAGGTAGAGGTGGCTGGCATCCTTTACTCTCCTATAGTCACTAAATGCACACATGGAATGTGAATCCGTTTGTGTGTGTGCTCATGTGTGTGACATTGTTCCAGACAAATTGTTTGCAAAACCAGACTATGCTTCTCCGTTCTCTTTAGAGACAAAGGGCTTTCTCCTGGCATCCCTCCAAAACTAGCCATACCTGTGCAGTCGTCTTGTAAATGTATTATCTTGAAGTTTAACACCTAAGCTAACTGCAGAGCCTGAGATCTAGCTCTCGGCTGCTTTTTTTTCCTTTTCTTTTTTTCTCTGAACATTGCACTCTTTGAAGTTGGAGTAAATTAGCTGGGATGTCCAGTCCTGGGAAGGTCAAAAGCTTCCTTGAATGTTTTCCACTGGTGAAAGACCGTTCTCATTTCAGATTGATGAAAGATTCCCAAATCGTTAGGGAATGGTTTTATAATCCTCTGTAAATTGTCGGGCAGCAAGAATGGCTTTTCTGAGGTCATAGTTTGCTGATGATTAATTAAACAAGTTCTTTTGATCAGCAGCAGCCGGCTGTTTGAAACTGACATTTCACACATTCATTCTGCCTTTTATTTTATTGTTTAAATATATAATGACAGTAGCAATATGGCATGTGTTGAAAATGGACTGCGGGAGGAAACAGACATTAACAGCTGTTTTTGCTATGATTTGTGCAGAACAGACGAAAAAAGAAAAGACACACTGCAACAGAATATTTGAATATTTTTATATACACCCGGTATACAATGAGAATATATCGTTTATAGCGATATAGTTTTTTTTATTGAATTACAATTTCCAATTTTAGAGCTACAGGACCTTTGGAGGACCAGAACTGACATAATCAAAAATAAAAGTAGAAATATATATTTTTTGTTTTTCCTTTTCCTTATACATGCATTTTCATCAAAAAATATATGTATTTTGTTTTTTTCCTTTTCCTTATACATGCACTGTCATCAAAAAATATATGTATTTTGTTTTTTTCCTTTTCACTATACATGCATTTTCACTTAGGGACCGTCAACAAATTTATGAACCAAACACTCCTGGGAAACAAGTATAAATAGATTTCTTGTATATATCTGAGACATCTCTGGGACTGCTGGGACTTAACTTCCTCTCAAATATGGCGTTCTCCTGAAATGGCCGCAAGCAGGCATGTACAATGATCTACGCCTGGATCCTGCTCCTTTCTGCTTATTGACCAATAGTAGAGTAGCTGGCCCAAGAAGGGCAGCACTCCTCATTTGCATAATGAGGCAGAAATGCAGACGGTAAAGGAATAGGAGTGGATGAGGGAATGTAAAAACAGCAGATGCTTGTAGAAGGAAAAGGAAAAACAAAATATTTTTTTTGATGAAAGTGCATGTATAAGGAAAAGGAAAAACAATATATACATTGTTTGATGAAAATGCATGTAAAATGAAAAGGAAAAAGCAATATATATATATTTATTGACGAGAGTGCATCTATAAGGAAAAGGAAAAATAAAATATATATATATATTTTGATGAAAATGCATGTATAGTGAAAAGGAAAAAACAAAATGTATACTTTTTTGACGACAGTGCATGTATAAGGAAAAGGAAAAACAAAAAATATATATTTCTGCTTTTATTTTTAATTATGTCAGTTCTGGTCCTCCATACAGGACTGCCCGTTTCTTTTATACCTGCGCCTCATATTAATCCTCTCCCACATGGTGACGTACACAGATACCAGGCTACCAGTAACATGCAGTGGTTTCATGACTGGTGAGGCACTGACTCAATCAGATTAAGATTTACTATCACACTATGAGTCAAAAACTTGCACACACCTTCTCATTCGATGGTTCTGCTTTATCTTTATTACTTTCTACAATGAAGATACAAACTGAAGACATCAAAACTATGAAGCAAAATACATGCAATTATATAGCAAGCAAGAAAATAAATATGTTTTATATTTAATATTCCTCAGAGTAAAATCCTACACCTAAAATCTTATCCCTGATCAGAGCTATGCAAGCTCGAGGTCGCCATTAGTTTTTGTTCTCGATATAGTTGCAAATAAAGTTTTAGAGACTGTGTGGGTACTGTACAAAAACAAAAAGCAAAACATTACTCTTAAGAGGAGTTCTACTTTGACTGGAGATTTTCCAGTAGAGTTACGTTATCTGCAGTATTTTGTCCTTTTACTTGCTGTATTTTTGCTTGTTCCTTGCTTCCTACATCTACAGTTGCAGTGACTAAAGTGGCCCCCCCCATCGGGAGGGGGGTAGCAGAGGCAGGGCACGAAGTCTGGTCAGGGAGTGCCTGAGTTGTTAGTTGTCTTTCTTGTTGGCCCTTTTTAGACTAACGCAGAGCTCATTGCAGTGTATCATTGCAAACAAAATGCATCTAGTCTTGTATGGTGATATTAAGATGATGTTCGTCGGACACCTAGCATGAACTTTGATGTATTTGGAGGCATTGTTGAAATCAGTATCCTGCCAACTTGAAATGACATTAAATTGCACTCAGCTACAATAACTGAACAGCACAACAAGCACAAACCATATTGTCTTTAAAATCAGGATTTGTGCTTTTACGATATATTGTTTTACCTGGCAAGGTATGAAAATATTCAACCCCTGTGTTGTTGCTATTGATGTGATGGCTAGCTTTGGAGACGAAAACCATTTTAATATTTGCTTTAAAGTTGGAAATTTTAACAAGCAGCTCAATGGAGATTGACTCACTTTTGGAGCTAGCATCTTGTGGTCATTGCCCTTTTTTTGCACTTCAAACTTGGGATTAATTTTTCAAAGCTGGAACTCGTCCCTTGGTTGCAGTGGCAGTAGATTACACTGAAAGCTGATGCAGGAGAACGTTGTATGGATCCATGGCAAGTAAGTAATTCCTCTTTTTCATTTCTTATGACATGTGTGGGGGTGTATTTTGAATTTTAGAACGGGCAACGGACAGAGGCTGTTTCTCTTACTTCATCTTATTTTGTGTTTTGGACTTCGGTGGTAAAATGTCTTAACTTTTACAGCCTGTTTTTTTAAAAACTTGGGTGGTTAACAGTGCTTTACAGTTTCTCTTTTGCATATTACTACCAAGTCGATGACGTAGCACCATGAGCTTCAGTCTCCAGCGTCATGTCAGTTGTGAGCGATTCTATCGAAAACATCTTTGGGGTGAACGAACCAAACTGAAACAGTTCTAGAAACAGTCTGATCATTTCACAGTTCAGTTGTGCTCAGGTATGACCGAAGCAGCAGCAAGCAGAGAGTGCGGCAATATATGATTTAATATTTTCAAAGTACTGCACTCTTTGGTTTTACCACCTATCGCAATTTACATCGTGTGGTAAAACCTGAAATATGGCAGCTGTGCAACAGCTGGCTGAGGTATGCTGCACGTTATTGGAACGTACTGGTACATTGCGAGCATGAGTCCTGAGTGACAGTGGTTTTAAATCAGGGTTAATTTCCGGCATGCAGCAATGAAACTTCTAAAGGGTAAAGCTTTATGAAGCAGTCTGGTGTGTTTGTCAGGCCGATGGTGCAGGTCTTCCACCTGAGTCATGGCCACTTCTTTGTTTAGAGGCTCTGAAGACTCCAACCAATGACAGCGCATTAAAAACATAGTGCTACACACATATTTTGGCTCCATCAGGAAAACAGGCTTTCACATATAAAATCTGATGATCCAGCATCTTTGCACAGGGTTTATTTGTGCTGCAGAACATAACCACTGTGGAACACCTGGTAAATGTTGTTTTATCTCCCTGATTTACGGGTTTATTTATTCATTCTTCTATTCCAACTTGAAGCACAAAGGAGGAGAGGCCAAGTTTAACCACTGTGCTCGTAAACAATATCTACTTAGCATACTGCACTGATTAATAATAGCTTTTATTACAACTTCTTGTTTTGCACTTCAAAAGCTAGAATAATTCAAATCACCAAACCAGTATTAATTTTATTTGATGTACCCTTGACTAGGGCTGAATGACTTTGGAAAATAATCTAATTTCAACCTTTTAAACAAATATTGTAATTGCTATTCAATAAGCAATTATTTATTTTTCAACAAATATAGGGATTATATCCTTCTGTTATAGTAGACAATATTAGACAGAATAAACAAACAGGGCTAACCTACAACCTTTGATGAAATGAGATTAAGCATCATATTAAATGAATAGGATTTGTATTGTTTAACCTAACCTTATAACAACATAAGGAAATACTGTATTAGCAAAAAATAAGTGAATAAAAGAATCCCACTAATGAGGTGCAGAACAACTGAAAAAAAATACCTGCCACTTTGAAAATATGCTGACTCAAAGTTCTAATAAGCATAATGTAAACATGATAAACTTGCCAACTATACTTTTAATTTCAATTCAATTCAATTTATTTATATAGCGCCTATTTACGACAGGTCATCTCTAGGCGCTTTAGAAACCCAATTCAATTAATTCAAATCTTAAAGCAATAAATACTGTTTTAGCAGTTACGTAAAGAGATATCTTTGTGACATCCACTCAGTAACTACAACGGACCGTACAGATTAAAGTGACCATTGACTTTGGCACTGCTAGCTATAAATATTCCTCCTTAGCAGCTCACAGGTTTTCTGCTAGAAAACCCATCTTATCTGCCTTTGATGGTTTTAAGGATGAATGAGTATAAACCACTATATACTAGGCCTGGGCGAAAAAAATCGATTGAATGAATTAATTCAAATGTTTTGTTGCGGGCGATTTAAAAAATAAGTAAATCAAGTTTTTGGCTCCCTGGAGCTTCCGTAGATTTAGTTTCACATAGCAGTATGCCAAGCGACAACAACGTCATAGCACACACGAAACAGCAACAGCAAGCGACAACATGGCTACTGGTGAGAGTGGGAAGTTTGTTGTTTCCAAGAAAGGAATAAACCTGTTTGGAACTGGTATGGGTTTGCTGCGACAGATATGGAGCAAGAGATCCCACGCTGCAACATTTGCCTAAAGCCCATCGCAGTCAAAGGCAGCAGCACCACGAACCTATTCCAACACCTGAAACAGAGGCATCTAGCCGAATATGAAAAATGCTCTGAGACGAACAAAGCCGCAGTGACCACCAAACCTTAGCTATAAGACAGCTAACTGTAGCTGAATCCTTTGCACAAGGCACCGCATATGACAGGAAAGGGGCACGGTGGAGAACAGTCACTGATGCAGTCACTTTGTACATAGCCAAAGACATGGTACCCATGTCTTTGATTAAATAAAAGCAAAATTTGCTTTAAATTGTCTGCCGTTTGTACTTATTGCTTTCCTTAATAAGTAAGGGGGGTTTGTAAATCTAATTGAAAGAAGAAAAAAAAACAACAGAGATTTTATTTTTAGGCCATATCACCTAGCCCTACTATATACCCTCCGGTACTAAAAAGACCTTGTGGGGGGTGGGGGGAGCTCATGACGGGCACACAAAGTCGCTTGAGGGCCATCTTTCACAGTTGCATCTTGCACTGTGCACTTTCCACCACAAGAAGGGATCATCCTCTCCACCAATGGCAGCAGTCTTCAGGTAACTGTTTACCTCTGCCTCTGTGGCATCTTCGAGTTGCACAGGTGAAGCAGGAGATGGAACACTGGTCATAAAAAAAAGCTGCCATAGAACCTCTTCACCTTTTCCACAACAGGCTGTGCACTTTGAAGCTTCTGAACAGTTTTGGTGCAAAACCTCTTCTCCTAATAGACAGTTTTTGCAGCTGCAATATGTACATGTTGATAAGATAACCCTTTAATCATATCGTATTGAAGAAAATGTCTGTTGTTAACCTGGTAATACGTATGCCTGGCTGACTGTAGCATTTCAGTCTTCAGTCGGGTCTTAATGGCAGGAATGTTGTTCTTTGTTTTGAGCCTTGGGTCCAGGAATGATGCAACATCCAGAAGCGCCTGTGGTGGCTCTATTTCTGCATTCACGATGAGAGCCAGAGAGGTTGTGAGAAATCTGATCCCTTCCACACAAACAGTAATCTAATAAAAAGAGAGGAGGGGACATACAAGAGAATGATGATGTGGTCAATAGTGGGATGGCAGAAAAACATTTGTGTGCAAAGGATGACATGCAAAAAGGGAAGCATGCACAGAAGAAGCAGTATTCATATCCATTTCACACCTGCTATGAAAAGTAAGCCAGGATTTCCAAATATGATTCACTCATCTGTTAACACCTGTCCTCACTGTGGGATCGGTAGGCTCGGCTTGGGTTGTATATCTGCACTGGATGTATAGTGATTAAATTGACTTACATTCTCTCTTCCAGCAAGTCTTGTGAAGGCTTTGAGGCTGAGGGGACTTATCTTGTGCCTGATGTAAGAGGAAATTAGAGTGTAAGGTTTCCAGCAGCTTCTATTATTACACCTGTTCAAAAAATAAGCTGACATATCCTCTCTTGATCTCTTATCTCAAATGCTGTGGTTGCAAAATAGGAATTGCTGTGCCGCCAGTGCTTTTCATGCTGGATTTGATTAGCTAGACTTGTAATTCATGTGTGTAGTCAATTACATCCATTTAGGAAGAGGCCTTGTTTAAGGAATAAGAAGGGATTGGTTTTCTAAGAGTGTATTTGGAGTTTAAAAGGCACAGGTATTTGACTGTAATCCATCTCCAATTATCTTCTTTGTGAAGTGAGTTGCTTCTGTGGAAATAAAAGATTTCAGAGCTTCAGGATCTTTCTGTGTCTTCATACTTCTGCATGTATCAGTTTCTCCAAAGAGAACATCATGCTGCTGTAGTACTGTAGTGGGAGTATTGTGACCTGAACACACTCAAGTACACTACTGCATTTATGCCTCTGCAACCTGAGAAGTGATTGAAGTGGGATACTGTGAGTCAAGCAAATATGAAAAGTGAGATATGGAAAAAGGAGTATCAAGGGGCTGATAGGAGGAAAGGAAAGAAAGTGAGTAGCAGGAGGGGGGTATAGGCAGACAGATGGACGGATAATGTGCTTATGACTCAGGATCCCTCAGGAGATGCTGCTGTCTGGCTTTGTCACTCAACACTTTCATCACTAAGCCTTCAACTTCTCTCATGATTGCTGTGTTTCCTTATCTTATTCAATTTCCTGCATTTGTCACTTCTTCTCTCCTCTTCTCTCCTTCTCCTTACTTCCTCTAAGCCTGCCTTTTTGTTTCCCCTAATGGACGGCGCTAATGCCCATCAGCAGCCATGTCTGGAAGGGATTCCTTCCTGCAGCTGCTCACTGAGGGACACAGCAGGCCTGCTAAGATCTTTCACTCTTTCATCCCATCCATCATCACAGCTGTGCTCATGGATTGATCCATCCCTTGCTCTTTCACGATAATTATTACAGTGCACCACCATTGTGGTCATCCTTCCAGTCATATCTCTATCATTACGGTGATTGATCAATAATTTGTCATTTCATTAGTTTGCAAGTTATTTGCTTATCAACCTCATACATCTTGCTGCCCTTTTACTCAGTTATTTCATCTTTCTTGCTCACTGAGTAATTAATAAATTACTAAAATATTTGAGTCGTAATTGCATTTCTTTGCTTCATCATTCTTTCTTTCATAAAAAAAGTAAAATGATGCATGAATGCCCAAAGTAGTGAGAGTGTATCTATTTCTTTGTTACCTGGGAAGAATAGGATATGAGGAATAAAGTATTTCACTAAATCATCCACTGTTTTCCTGTCTGTCGTAGCCATCTGGGAGAGATTATTTGTGTGTGTTATGATTCCATCCATCATGCCCCATCCATAAATCTCAGTTTATCTGAGTTTGGATGCAGGAGCAGCAGTCAATCAGAGAAGCCCAAAACTCTGGCCTCCTCTTCCAGCTCCTCCAGGAGGAAAGAGAATCATTACATTGAGTGATCTCTCAAAAACATCCTGGGTCACCTTCGGGTCTTATCCCAGTTGGACCTGCTTGAAACACCATTCATGCAGGAGACATCCTAACCAGATACTCAAACGAGGTCAGCTAGCTCCTGTTGATGTGGAGAATGGCGTGCATGGACATATGTGTTGCATGCAGTGTCTGGGTCCATCTCCATAGACTTGAATGGGGGTAGGGTGTCTATTGTCGAGAAATGTTCAACTTTGAAGGCATCGATCCGCCAGTCTGGTTGACAGTAGGCAGAACGTGCTAGCCAATGAAACGCACGTGGGGGCAGGTCTACAGTAGTACACACGGTAGTCACACAGTGTTTGTGGTCACACAGAAAAACAAGTTTTCAGAACTAAAGCTTGGGAAGAAGTGGCAGAATGAGTGAATCTGCGTTTGTGTGGCTGTGGGCTGCAGTGATGGCGCTAGCCAGCTGTCTCAAGTCGATGTTTTTAAATTTGGCCGGCGATCAGAAGAGCCATCTCCTGTCAAGCGTTACTTCAACTCACTGGCTACTTTTTCAGAGAACATAGTTACTAGCAGGTGGTCAACACAACAAACAGCCCTCTCCCTGGACATTTCAGCAGCAGTTTGGTTGGTTTTTCTGGTCATGTCAACACTATCAACCTGATGCGCTGGACTCCTCCTTTGATCTGTGCTGCCACAATACGTATGTGTGAATGCACTGTCAGAGTCCCAGAATGACAAAACCTCTCTGTGTTTCTCTAAAGGATTGCTCAGCCACAATGCCACAGATACAAGGAGCAGAAGAAAGTAACCGTTAGCTCGACCTTTCGGCCACAACCCTGCATTTGTGGTAATAGACGAGGTTAGGAACATAGATTGGCCCATTAACGGAGAGCCAGTCTGCATTATCACGAATGCTACAAAGATGCGCCTGTCGATCTCCAGCTTCATTCTTTCTTCTCTTGTGAACAAGACCCCATGGCAAGGACTATTTACAAGAAATGGAGCCAATGTAGTTGTTGGGTATGATATTTCTGATATGATATAAACAGAAAGCATGAACTTACTGTCATGGTCTGTGGTTTTTGTTCTGCTTTATTTTTTTTTTTCTTTTGGATTTTGACTACATTTTTAGATTATCTTCTTTGCCCTCTCAAGTAGCTTTGAGCTTCAAAAAACAAGGAAGAAAGCTCTTTCTTAAAACTATATGTTGGAAGCCATCCATTAAGTTTCTCTCTCTAGTTGTTTTGTGCAGCTGGGCTCAGTCTTGACCATTGAGGCCCAAAAGTCACCACTGATGAATATTTATTGCACTTTGCCAGCCTTAATGAGTGCAACATGTGCATGTAAGCTGATATGACATCATCTAAAACATTGGAAGGTTCCAAAATGGCCCATTAACAAAACCCCAAAGGCTCGAAGAGTGGCTGATGTCCATTACATCTGTCTCAAAAACATTCTAGATTGTCATTTGTGACAACAGTTTGTCTCACTGTTGCACAACAGGGACCCATTTCAAGGAAAGAGTGGTATTAGAAATTATGAACCATTGATATTAATTGTTATTGAGGTTTGAAGGCAATTATCACTTCAACCGAGTCTTAACTCATACTGACAGCCAGACAGAGTTATCAGCCACAGGTGACCTCATTGTTGGCGTTTGAGCATAATAGTCTGAAGTACCCTAAAGTATTTCACCAAATATCTGATTATTTATTTGTAATTCTTTGTAAAATTTCATAATTCATGGATTTAGCTTTCTATCTGCTTTACCAAGAGATGATTTTTTTTTCCCCTTCCTGATACCTGTGGCAAAATCATTTTTAACTTAGAATTAACTGACATGAGCAAGATTACATCGACTGTGGTTCTGGATGTCACAAACAACTATTGCGAAACTGCATATGAGCTTATGGGAATTTTTATCTTTTAAATTAATGTTTTTATTCAGTTGAAAAATAACAGGAACATTACATGTCATAGCTGTTTTTCACTGTACGATTTGGGCTCTCAGATAGAAGATGCTCAGTTGTGGCGAAAATTGACCGTCATATCTCAAAACAGTGGTCGTGGAATTCACATTGAGACAGGAGCCAAGAAAGTTAGAACCATCTTTCAACCAAAGATGGCTGTGACAGATATCAGCAGTGTCAGAAATTTGGAGATATCGTCTCAAAGTGTGTCGGCCTGTTGCTGCCTCTACGATCTCTGTCAGCTAACCGCACAATATAAGGCACCATGACATAATGTAAACATCACCGTGTCTACACAGAACTGTAGCAACAACAGCGCCAAATACGACAGATTTTATTTATTTATTTCTTTTCTTTTCAGTATACACCAACACCACTACAACAACGATGACGTTCGAGTAATCGGCACATTAGCACATTACTAACAACCTGCTAATGGCGCTGCATTTATAGCTTGAAAAACATTCAGATTCACTTCTGTCATAGCCACGATTCAATATAACATGCCGTAAATTAATTATTGACCGATTTCACATCGTGCAGTGTGACTTGAATTAATCTTGTAAGACCATAACAATTTTACAATGGGAACCAGCCTTAAGAGGGCAGCACTCACGCTATTCCAGGACTTTGCAGATCTCTGCTTTTCTGGTCGTCCTTGCACTAGTGGCTTCCTCCACTTACTCAAGGAAAAGTAGACCCCGTGCAGCCACATGATGATCTTTTCCTTGACGAAATGACGTACTCATAGCCTGGAATTTTTTTTTTGATGTTCAGCACATACATGTAATTCTTCCTTGTCCTTCCCCTCACACCAAGTCAGTGCTTTCCATCTTTACACGGAGAGCTCTTTTGTTCACTTTTCACACGTCATGTCATCCACAAAGGGATAGATGTGTTGCTTCTTTACTTTGGATCTATGTAATTTACACTCAGCATCACAGCAGTACACTGTGGTTGTTTGAAGGTCAAAAATTATACAAAACGAATGATCCATATCACTTTTTTGACTAATTGCTTATCCTCAAATGCAGAGCATTACAATTTGTGCTGCCCCCTAGTGGATAAAAATAGCAACATATCCACAGTACTAATCACCTCTATTTACATGATGTAGGAGTCTAAGCAGATGTACTATGTCAGGGTCAGTAAGCCAGTCAGTATCTTCATTCCCATCTCCATCAAAAGATACAAAGATACAGCAGTAGCAGCCCATGGGCTCTCTCTTTGCCCTCTTACTCTGTTATTGGTTACCTTCTTAAATCAATCAGGCACGTTACTGCCAGTCTTGTAGCACAGCGACAGAGGCAATGGGAGGTTCATTTTGAACTGAAGTGCATCAGAGTGTGGATAGATGTATGGACTGGGTTGATCTGCACTTGGTATTTGGACCAGTCTGCAGTTGTAAATTCTCCTTACATGAAGAGAAATTGCATCATCAATCATTTCACTGAAAACTGGATACATTACAGTATTGTTTGCTTTTATTTTACACCCCTGACTTTCATGAATTAAGTCGGGAACCTTCCATGCTGTAGTTTCCTGTCGACTGGTTTAGGGAACCATGGAAACCAGTATCGACTCTGATCTGGTTTGCTAACAGGCAAATCACATTAAATTACATTAGATTTTGGCAACATCTATGCTATTACATGTGACACAGATGATTTGTGTTGCTAAACCTACTGCGAGAAAAATTCTAATTTCTTTTTTTCATAAATGTTTCATGCAGCTCTGATAAGTTAGATTAACCAGACAAAGTGATTCAGGGAGAAAATACTGTTGGATTGTTGCTACTGGTCCCTGGTCTCTTTCAGTCCATAAAAGTGCATGAATTATGTCGCATTAAATAGTAGATCACACCTTTATTAAACATTATAAATTGACTCCTTGTTCCTTTAATCCCTGCCAGGTAAATGGAGTTACAGGACAGGAGCCGCTCGCCGTCCCGCAGGACCAGCCGAGTGGAGCAGGTGGTGGGACGATGGCTGAGACGGTCCCGAGACTTAGGCAGCAGGTCTCACTCTCTGAGCAGGTAAACTTCTGTTTTTGTCTTCATAACAGATGTTCGTTTCTTAGCTTCATCTGACCTGTATGTCCTTCGATGTGGGATCAAGCTTCTGTAACATTTAGTGCTGTGCGATATGGGAAAAAAATTATATCCCAATATAGGTAATTTTATATCCTGATAACGATATATATCCCAATATAGAATTTCTTCTTAAAATTATATATATCCACACAAGAATGCAAATTTATCTTATCTTATCTTCTTTTCTTATTTTCTTACATATTTTGCATATCACCTTGTTTTGGTCGATGTCTGTCTTTTTATATCCAAACCAAAACCAAATAGCAGAGTTCCTTTTCCCTCGTTTGGGCACCAATTCCGCCTCTGTTGGTTCGACGTTAGTTGTGCACTCCATCCCTACGTCCATGCTACCACTAGCGGAGTCTAGCTCTCGTGAAAACAGAAAACAGTGAGCAGTCAGCCTGCATGGTCAACAGTCAGCCGTAAAGGAGTTTGTGTCGTAAAATGCTACCAAAAGCAGCAAAGCACATTAACATTAAAATTACGATAAAAACGATAGAGGACTGTATTGTATGATGGACATTTTTCTATCGTTTAACGATATATATCATACTATTGCACAGCACTAGTAACAGTCATCCACGCACCAAGCTTTCTGAATTGTCTTTCATAAAAGCAGGACCATAAGCCTGAGCTAGACACCCATTGTTCATACAGCACTGCATCAAGAACTGTCATCTATCAGCAGCTGTTGCCACTTTACGGGCAAGGAGTTACTTTGAGAAACCTTCTTCAAACACTGCAAAACAGAGCTACAATCAAAAATACCACTGTCCAAGAAAAGGAAAATTTATGTTAACCTTCCCCAGAGATGGCAACATCTCTGGTCTCGGAGGCGTCTGAGATGAACTGTCCCAAGAAACATTTAGTGGTCGTGGAAGAAATGGGAGTCAGTATCTCTGGACCAAAGACAAAAATGACAGCAGTGAGTCTAAAAGTCAGGCTCTGTCATGGAAGAGGTTGTATCAGGGTCCTTGCAAAAGTCTGTTAGACAACAATGACGGCAGCATTCATGCAGATTATCTGCCTCCTTCAGGACTATATCCTTTTCAGGGATTTTTTTAGTATTGCAATTTTCAACAGGACTTTGCAGAACTAAACTGTACACATTTCAAAGGGATGGCTGAGAAGGAAAGGGTACAAAAAACACCTAAAACACCTAAACAAAGAATGAGTGGAGAAATTTGAAACTATATATGCAAGAGTGATGACTCTCACCTTGAAACTTAAAATAAATCAAATCTGTTTGCAAACAGAAATATAGAACTGCTTGGACCAAAAAAAAATTAAATACGGTATTAAATTGTCCTCCCGAATTTCTTCCCTCCAGAGATCGTGTTTCAGCAGATGGGAGGCAGGCAGAGTCCAGCAGCTGTGATCAGAGGAATTACCAGTTCCGCTTCAACATTCAGATCCAAAGAGACCCAAACCTCAACTCTCATGGCCTCACACTTTCCTCACAGATCCCCATCGTGGTACAGGAGGTCACCCCAGGTAGGACAAGAGCTGTCAAATACAATAGTAATATAAATGGAAAAAAAGTAAAGGTCACCGACTTGTATTTTACTGGAGCTGAAAAGAACTGCAGTGCTTCAGAGTGAATTGTTAAGCTCTGCTGCACCCACAAACTTGTCATGCAGTCACTTCATTGGTGGTGAATTGGAAGGCATCTACAATAGATGTTTTCTTATATGAATTAAATTAACATATATCAACTGGCATTTTCACAATTTCTTTTGGTCACTTATCACTGAATTTGTCAAAAAAAGATTGGCAACTCTTCTCAGATAAAAGTTTCCAATTAGAACATTTAATCTTTATGGTAAAGTCAGCCTGTCATCTTTGTTACCCAGTGATAACACACACAGGAGTATACTCCTATAAAAAAATTGTGGGTTATAATAAAAAATAAAACACTATAACTTCTCTCTTTCTGAAACAAAGCATTTGTGGGCCCATCTTCTCTGTTTTCTCCACTACAGCCTACTTATTTAGCATAAAGTCTTCTCAGCAAATGAAGGAGTGGAGCTGTGCCAGATCACTGCAGACCTTTGGCCAAACAACAGTACAAACTGACAAAAGTGAAACCTCTAAGGGAGGCTGTTACTGTATGCTGATGCTGCACACAAAATTGCATCAACAAAGGAAATGCACTGTAACACTGTGTGGGCACGCTCATGTTTGTTTAAAACATCCATGCATCCACAGTGAAAGCAAACAGACAGGCATCATTCAAGAAAATGTGCATGCTGGGTGATTTCAGAGGACTTTGTTTGAATTGTGAGAATTGTTTGTTTTGAAGAAAGTCAGATCTAATTAAGAAATACAGTCATACACAATACTATAAAGAGACCTGGACTGGCACCCGGAGGATGGCCGGTTCAATCCCTGGTCTGTACCAATGATGTGGGCGGGGAGAGTGCCTGAACAACCGCTTCCCCACGTCCACGGATGAGGTGCCCCTGAGCAAGGCACCTGAAACCCCTGCCTGCTCCCCGGGCACCGCACCGTGGCAGCCCACTGCTCTGGGTCTAGTAGCCCAGACGGGTTAAATGCAGAGAATGAATCAATACTAGTATATCAAAAAAATGAAACAAATCCTTTTTTTTCTGAAACTGAAAGGTGTGTGGCATGCTTTCAGCCAAACACCAAATAGATAAAGAACCACAGCTCCCTTTTCAACCACATCTTGTCAGTTGTGTTTGAGGAGGTGGAGTCATAAACTACACTTCACCCCTCCCCACTCCGTTATCTACGAAGCGTACATCTTTTGAAATTACAACTTGGTGCTGCCCACTTCAGACGAACAGCAAATACCTTATGACATGAAGTCTGATGGGAAAAAAACAAAGGTACGGGATATCTGAGTAAAAACGGTATTTACTGCATGGTACATTTGGGGCTTTGGAGGCGTCTAAACATCCAGTTTTAGATGCAAACTATGTGCTCTATGCTAAACTATGTTTTAGCATGAGGGTAAGGACACAAGAGGGAAGAATACTGATGTGCTAAACCTCACTAGAAATTCAAGGCTATAGCAACAAACAGATCAGAACTGACGGGAATATTTTGACCAGAAGTCCCTCTTCTGGGTTTTCCAGTTCTCCACTGTGACTTGCACCTGTTATCCCAAACAAAGTAAACAACATCACCACTCATACAGCAGTCTATGTTGATATGGTTCTTGCCGAACTGACACATTATTGCATTATCCATCCATCCATTATCTAAACCCGCTTTGTCCAGTGAAGGGTCACGGGGGTCTGCTGGAGCCTATCCCAGCTCACTTCGGGCGAAAGGCAGGGGTCCACCCTGGACAGGTCGCCAGTCCATCGCAGATTATTGCATCATCATTTGTTTAAAGTGCAAGCAAAAAAAAAAAAGAAAAGACGAAGAACAAGGGTAAAAGAATGGATGAGTTCACATGGGTAGCATAGATCTTGTTTGCGTCAGAGAGGCTGAAGCTTAGTAACATCCTGCCTGTAAGTCTTAATTCAAATAGTCAAGCAATTAAGTCAACCGCCCACACTGTTGTTGCAAAGGGACAAATTACTTAAGTGAAACAAAACCATTTTTTGTACAAGGCTGTGAACTTATTTCTGCTGTAAAATTGCTGTAAAACTCTTGATTAATAACGAGTGTCCATGGAAATACCAAGTAGCCTCAAGTGACCTTTACAGTTTTTTGTCTGTATTTCAACCTCGGATTTTGCAGCTTCCAGCATGGATTAAAAATGTTAATATTCTCACTCTAACACACATTTCATGTCAGTGCTTAACTTGGTATCTTGGTATACCCCCTGCCTTTTTCTTGAAGGCAGCTGGGATAAGCTGTAGCATGCCCCAGCGAGCAGTGATAGGATAAATCAAGCAAAGATGATAGACCAGGGCTCGGCAACCTTTAACACTCAAAGAGCCATTTCAACCCAGTTTCCACAGAAAAGACAACACTGGGAGCCGCATATATATGCGTGTGTGTATCTCTACACTTGTAAAATTGTGTGTTGCTTATGAAATCCATGCAGTCCATCCATGTTTCAGAAAATTCTATTTTATTTATTAAATGAACACATTTTGAACTCTTACTACAACAACAACAACAAAAAAATAAAAATAAAAAAATCGCAGAGTTGAAGGTCTCTTTCAAATGAGTTAGAAAGCTGAACTTAAATTATCCATCTAGCAAACAAAAATGCTGTGAGCCGTCATCCTTGAAATATTATTCTGGTTATAGTAGCGGTGACCTATAATATCTCCTTTAATATCTGAAGAGAGCTGGTTATCAACTGTTGAGGCTTTGGAGAAATAAATTTATGAAAATGGGAAAAATGCATGTTCTCACTTGTTCTCGATTACTATTATGAGATACTTTGAATATCTCTCCAAAAAAAACTACAGTAGAATTGGTTTATGAAATATTTATTCTGCTTGTAGTATATGTAGGCAAAAAAAATAATATGTATTTCATAAATACGTACTTTTAATAGGTATGAATGTTATTTTCTGCAAATAGAATTTATTTTTTACCTGCAAGGGCATCGCTTCTGCTCTATTACCGTAATACATCATGTATGCGGGACCTTAAACTTTAAGAGAGCGCTGACGTCGGCTGGCTTGACCGCATATTTACAAGTGTCGGCTCACTTGACCGCAGTCTTTGGGCTTTCAGAGCGTGTTGCAGAGCCTTGACCTGAATTAAAAAATACAATGGAAAAAAGACCACTATTTCATTGACCAATGAAAATAAATATTCACAAATATATAACTGTCTGAATATTTATTTTACCTGGTAAATGGGACTTCTGCTCCTGAACCTCTGCACACAGCGTCTCCAAATCAGGGCTGT
>JBAMYA010036145.1:0-15611 GCA_037176975.1 Arrhamphus sclerolepis | reverse complement strand
GTAATGAAGTACCCCTCTTGGGGGGTTAATCTGTAGTGTTGATGAATTGATCTTCCTTATGTGTGCAGTTCTTAAAGGAAAAAAAAAAAAAAAAAAAAAAAGGAACCATAAGAACTAATTGTATTTTCTATTTCGCAACAAAAGTTGTAAGGTTCATTAGGTTTGGTGGGGAAATAGCAATAAATCCAGGGTGTGTGGAGTTTCACAGAAGATGTAAATCTTGATAATGATCAGGTCATTGACAACACTAATCTTTATATTTATTTGAACGCTCTCAGTATGAATTGCTCAATTGTGTTTCTGATAGTATCAGGTGGTTCAAGGTCCGCAGGCTGGTTTAGTTTACAAACATCTCACCAGCCAAACAAGGTATCAATGCCAGCTCCACAGAAAGAGTACACAGAGCGCACATGAACTGCTGGATCTTCCCTGCATGTGACTCTGAATGTGTATTCATGAGAAAGTGGGAAGTATAACAACATCTCTGCCTACACACATTTTACGCACAGCAGAAAGGTTCATTGTCTGTGTGAGTTTCGCTGCTGTCTGTTGTGGATAGTTTGTAGCTTGTGAGCATCTAGCTTCATTTCACCCCTTTTTTCCCTTTCGGGAGGATAAACAGTAGAGACAATAAAAGGAAAGACAACCGTTCGCACATAAATCTACATTTTCAGTCGTCTTTCTATCACTTTAGTGGACTTTACATTGTTTCCTTTAAATTTACTCTAACCACAACCACAACTCCTGCCTGCCGATGGTAATGATTAAAATTATTACTTGTCTCTTGTCTGAAATGGAGGAAAGAATCCTAATAACGTGGCTGACAGGTTTTATGTCCTTACAACAGTAGTAATACAAGTATTGCACACACATTCTGACTGAAACTGCTCTAACACAAGCCAGATGCTCCTGGAACATTGTAGGGGATGGAAAGTTATCCTTTTCATTTTCAGTTGTGTTATTCACCAGTTGAAAGGTAACTGGAACCAGCCAGGAAAAGGAACCAAACACCCATAGGGATACTGCATTCTCCTGGTAAATTTCAGGTGCCTTTGCATAAAAATGCAAGAAATGAGAATGCAACTATTTCTTGCCCACTTGTACACTCATGACAAAAGAATGAGGCTGACAATAAAATGAGACCACCGTGATCGCTCAGCTTACGTCCACAGGCATTGCCTTATTTTCCTTATTATAAGTTTTACGAGCATTTCAACACATCCAGTCCTGTAAAGATGAACTTGGTCTCAAACAATTTCTTGAAAAACCAAATAGCTCCACCACAAACCTGATGGCTGATAGAGTTAAATACATACAGTAATTACGTGCAGAAAGTACTATAATTTGTAACTGAGTTTATCTCCACAACACTGACCCTGACACCCATCACTGTAGTCTTCTTGTGCCCTGATTTGCCTCTCCAGCTGATCAAAGAAAGTCTTGTCTGATCTTGTTGTAAACGAGTCACACAAGCCAGATAATTTAACCATTTTTGAAGATCAAATGACAGTAAACACCTCTGAAATCAAACTTATTATATAATTACAGTTTGTTGAGTTCACTGGAAGGAAGACACATTTAAACCCGCTATCTTGTTACCACCATGGCAGCCGAACTGAAGATACTCCCGCGGCTGTGATGGCTGGCTAGAGTTCAGATCTCAAAATGTTCCGAGCCTAAACATTTATGGCAGACTTTAATACACATCTAATATTACTTCAAGAGCCTTAAAGGGAAATATAATTTCCCCCTTTACTAACAAGCTCCAAAACATCTGTCACTCCAACAGACTGACCACATTAGCTAAATTTACAACTCCTGACGAGGAGAAAGATGTACTTTTTTTTCACCAAATGGGTTTCAAGTATCACATTTCAACTCTACTTCCATACAATAATGGTCACTTCTCAATAAGGACTCAAATAGCCATGACCACATGCTGAATACGGGTTTAAAAGAAGATGAACAGACTAGCTGATGACATCACAATGGCTTGTCCATAATAATGTGTCTTTAATGTGATTATAATCAAACTGACAACACAGAAAAGTACTCTATGATTGAAAATAGTGAAATATTGACATCTGCAACACATGCTAGGATTTGCACCTTATGTGTGCTGTACGTGAGTACGCTAGCTGTGGACCCATTGTTTAATCCAGACACGGATTACAGCAATTTACCGATGAACGATACATTGTTGGGGATGTGAGTCTGTGAGTCTTGCCAACTTTAGCTGCCGTATTGTGTGAATAGCAGAGGCAAGAGTACTGGTATCATTACACTGTGATTATTTTTTACTTTTGGTATTTCATTCATTGTAGCCAAAAGAATTAATCAGACATTTAGAGCCAAGACTTGTACCACCTTCTTTAATAACTTACCTTGAGCATTCAAAATACATAGTAGCTTCTGGTGAGACCAATTAGCTGTTTTCAAAGTCAAATTAGATAAGGATAAAATGAGTAGGATCATATAAGAAAAAAGTGACTTGTCAGCTTAAAGCTGAGCATGTGTTTGTACAGAGATTAAAGGAAGCCAGCATCATTCTTCTGTGTGTGAATGATTACTTACATAACTGACTGGCAAGCTTTCTGATGGATGCCGGCCAAAAAACGGGCTGACAGCTGTCAGTTTGTCACAAGTGCAGATGAGCTGAGTTCTTGGTGATAATTCGATCAAAGCTACTTTATAAGGCAAGTGCATGTTTAAAATGAAAGGAAATATATCCAACATGATAGCAGCGTCTTTAAATAAAGTGAGGAAAGCTCAAACTTGTTCTATTAGATTTTGTTTCCAAACACGCAAATGCGCTGACAACACAACACTTTCTGTTCCCGATTCAAATCATTGCAAACATCTTTTTATATTTGTTACTGTTTATTCGACCGAAAGTGAAGAAAAATGAATATTAGGTTGTTCAAAACAAACAAACAAACAAACAAAAACATTTATTTTACTCCACAATGTTAATCTTGTTTGTCTGAAACCAAAATGCTTCTGTTTACTGGTGTGTTTGGGGTCATTGTCTTGTTGAAACACACATTTCAAGGGTTTTTCCTCCTCAGCAGAAGGCAACATGACCTCCTCAAGTGTTTTGATTCAAACTGAATATGGCATGCTAGCAAGGCCCAACACCACAGTGTGACAAACATCTCCATGTCATGATGCTTGCTCCACCATACTTCATGGTCTTCAGTATACTGAGGCTTGAATCCAGTGTTTAGGGGTCATCTGTGTACTCTAGACCAAAAAAGAAGTCTTGTTTTCATCAATCAACTATATGTTTCTCCGTTTCGCTTTCGGCCAGTTTGTGGGTTGTTTTTTTTTTTTGGACAAATTCTAACCTCTTCAACACGTTTTTTTGTTCAACACTGGGACTTTGGGGTGGTTTCTTGCTGACAGCTGGGCTTCACATAGACATCTTGTAATTATTCCAGTACTCACAGATAACTTTAGATCTTCGATCACCCTGGAGCTGGTCTCGGTTTGCCATTGTGGCTTTTCCTCTGCCCAATCGCATGGTAGTTTCTTCCACATTTTTCTGTTTTTTGTTGCCATTTTAAAGCATTTGAGATGGTTGTAGCTGATCAGACTATCATTTTATACACTTCTTTATATGTTTTCCCCTCTACAATCAACTTTTTTATTGTTTTTTTTTAAGTATACTGTTCATCTAAACAATGTCTGGAATGACCCATTTTACTGAGCCTTTCAGAGAGAAAAAGACTATAACCAGCAAGAACAAAAATTTGCTGCTTTTGTCATTAAACAAGTATGACCTGTTTTTTTCCGCAGAATGAATAACCTCTTTAACTTAACTACACACTGCTATTGTTCTTTTTTTTTATTACTAATATTAAATACAGTAAGATCTGACAACATGTTCTTCATGGTTTTATTTATTTTTTTCTTTTGCTGTTTCTATGTAATGAGCAATTACTGTTTGCAAACTGAGAAATTCAAAGTTGTCCCTTCCTTCTCTTAACAGCAGGTTAATGCTACAGAGGGGGAAAGTGGTAAAGAGGAAAAGTTTCTGTCCCAGCCAGCCTGGCAGGAGAGACCTGCATTTTGGGAGACTCTGTCCAGATGTACTGTCCTGTATCCTGTCCAGCCCAAACAAATCCTCTCAGGGGGAGTAGAATACTCAGTAAATCCTTGTATGCCTCTCAGAGAGGATATTTCACTCTGACTCAGTGTTTCTCTCGTCCTCAGTCCATCCGTCTCTCTTTTCTTCTCTGGTTTTCATCTGTTTTCTCCCTCTTCCATTTGCATTTCTTATATTTTTTTTGGGACCTTTCTCCCTCAGGTAGCTTCCTATGTTAAGGGCATATGTTTACTATACTGAATTCTGATGGGATGTAGTGGTGAAAACTAACTTTGACGAGACTAAACATGTTTAAAGCAGCTGTAAACCAGACACACAAATATTTTTGGGCACTTGATCAAAAGAAGAGGGGAAAAAATGCATTTAATAGTTTTTTTTTTTCCCAGTTCAGTCTTTATGTTGATGAACCATTACGGGACACACAGAGTGGGTTACATAACGGGCCTCATTACTGCAATCTTTGTAAACGTTAGGATGGATCTGTGCATAAATCATCTCCTTGCTAAAAACCTACTCCAGACTCATAAACACCATGCGAAACTCAGATTTGACTGAAGGAACATGACTTGTATGGTCACGAATGCCAAACAAGCGCAAAGTGGCAGCGCGCTCCCGCTGAGCATAAATCCCTGCCAACGGACCACGAGAAAAAGAAAGGATTATTACTATGTAAATGTGCATCTTCATCCTCCACGTATACCTGTGGATATGGAACATGTTGAAAAAAGACAAAGAAAGAAAATATTTAAGATGTTGCAATAGGGATGTTGCAATTTTAAATAATGTGGGGTGAAGAAAAAAGGACTTGCAAGGCACAAGCCTGGTAAGAGATGACTGATGCCTTTTGCCAAGGGGTGGGGGTGGGGTGGTTGTTTTCAAAAGGAAAGTCTCTGCTACATTGCGTTGCTTTAATAATTGGAGGACCTCAAACTTGAAAGGTAAGCTGAAACTTCTTATATACTATGTTCATACCTATGAAAAGCTCAGAACTACTAACATTTTTCTCACCAACAGTTTCCACACAAATCCATTTTGGTCATGTTTCATAAATTAGGCCCATTGTTGGTGAAGAACATCAGTGAAGTAGTTGGTGTCCTTTACTATATGGCATTAATGTTAATACAGTAAAATGTCAAGAATGTTGAATCATAAGGATGTGGTTTGATCTTTATTTCACTGAGTACATTTTTAGTCAGAGGCCAATTTAGTCAGAGGCTCAGCAGTAAAAAATTTGATATTAGCCTACTGAGCAGGATTGATCTATTGTTAATGTGACAGAGCAGATCTTTAAGATCGTTGTCTCTGTTCATCTCTTCTCTTGTATACAGGACAGCATTCCACTCCTAATATAGTCGTGATAAGCTAATATAGGCTCGAGTTGCCAGAAAAATCATTGTAAAGACACATTTGTTGAGATAAGATATCTTCAAGTGAAGGTGGAATCTCTTACTCAAAAGATAAGACACTTTCCAGTAGTAACATCTTCCTCTATAGATTGTCCAAGAATCATGCCAGAAATGTGTGTGCTTACGTTGGATAAAGACTGATCTTTATGCAGAATAGGAGAAACGCAGCTGGAAGAAAGGAATTTATGACTAAGTGTTGTCTAATTTAGCTGTGTTGAAAATGATGTGTTTGTAAAATGTAAAGTTTTGAACAATGGATTTGTTGGAACATGATGTAAAATTTATCAGGAAATGATTTGATGCAGCAGTGGAGGCAGCTTTGGAAAACTAAATCTTTCTTCTAGTATGATGATGGCTGTACTCTTCAGTGATTTTTTTATGTTCGGATGTTAATGGCATTCATTTTGAAGCAGTCACCCAAACACTGTTACCTTGTGAATCGTTATGATGATTCATACATGCCTTTTTTCACAGACACTCCTACATGAATATGTATAAAAAGATAACAGCTAGTTTTGACCCGAGACATGCTTATTATTGCAAAAAAACATTCCACCACTCCCCCACACAGTGTGTGGTCTGGGGCATTAATCAAACACACAAAAAGGAACATTTTTACATTTCAAATTTGCTGCATTTCAAAAGCTCCACTGTCTGTGGCTTATGCTTTGAATGGGGCTGGAAGACAAAGGAGTGCATATGCCGAGATGAGTCAAATGACAAACGGATGGTTAGGAATTCGCTCGGCTTGGAAACCCATCATTATTGAGAATATGAGAGCATCAGAGCTATAAGAACAGTACAATTAAATGAGACCTTGTAAGAGAAGGCTATACTTGAGACATTTTGCATCATATGTTGAATGATTTAAAAATCAAAGTTGTGATGAGCTACTTCCATCCTTCTGTCCATTTTCTTCCAAGTATCTGGGACTGGGTTGATGGGGCAACAGTCCAATCAGAGGTGTCCAAACATGCCCCTTCCTTATCCTGTAGTTCTCAGAAAAGACAACCAATATCACCAGCGAGTCTTGGGACTTCACCAAGGCCACATCCCAGAAGGACATACCCAATGGCATGTGTCCAGAAAGCATCCTGACTGGATGCCCCAAAAAAGCAACTTCCATTTGCAGTGAAGCAGCAGTTCTAGACTGAGCCTGTCCTGGATGATTGGGCTCCTCAGCTTAGGTGAGAGCTGGAATGCAGAGGACCTGGTAAATGTCAGTTACATCATTTGGCCCATGGTTTTCTCATTACCATGACGGACATCTCTGGAGAGACTGCCTCAACTACCCCCACTGGTGAAGAAGACCCAGACATCACTTGAAATTAGCATGTGTGTCAGATTACTGAAGCCTAGAAAAGGGTGCATTGCTAAAAAATTAGATGCAAAAATTAACATGCAAACATCCACAATGTTTAAACTTGACTTTCAGCCAAGTCAAGCGCCATGACGACAAGATGGCTCTCAGCAGCATTAAACTGGGAAGAGAAGAACCACTAATCAGATGAACGACTAAGATCCTGATTATAGGAGGGGCAGACATCCGTATGTCACTGCATGCGAAAGTGCACTGACTAATAGGGTGACATATGTATGCTTAGTGACTGTAAGAGATCTTGGTACCAGGCGCTGACTGGTGTTTGCTTGGTGAGTAAACACAGGATTCCCACTGACAGAGGGAATGAGTTTCTCTTACCCAAAAGTCACTGTTTGAACTGCCATCAACTGAAATCATCTTGGCCTGGTGGCTAGAGTGCAAATAGAAAAAGTGATGTGAAAATCAGAACCCCGTTGGTGTTCCCCAACACTCCCACACACACATACACACACACACACACACCTCCCCCTGCTTGAGCCTGCTGGTAATATCCCTCAGGCTGTGGTCCCGTCAGTAAACACAGACTTACCAGGAAGGCACAGAGGATATTACCCCTTCATGTGCGCACACAAACACAAACAGTATCGCATAGTTTATTGTTAACAGGGTTACCTTGTTACTGAAACATCTGTTTCATCATCCTTTGTATTTGTCTTTCGACACTGATGTTCCGCTTTCCAGTTTACTGTGGTTGTAATAAATGTTACCGCAGGTTAAGATAAATCATATTCTGTTTAACATCATTTAGGATTATTGCTTTTTCTCTGTATTTTTCTTCCCTTTGGAACATTGATGTTTGAGTTTTCTTTTTTCTTTTACATTTTAATTTTGGGAGATTAATGGTTCTCGATCAATCCGTTTTTTTTTTTGTTTTTTTTTTTTTAAATAAATGCCTTATCTGTTATGAAGAACAAGTTATTATTTTGTACAAACATTTTTTTGTTTTCACAAAATGGCATTTGGTTCTGTAATTTGCATTTTTAGGAGTCTCTCATCAGTGGCCTATAGCTTCCAGAGCTTATGGTTTCACAGGAATGCAAGAAGTCTTACAGGCTCTCACAAGTTGAGCCAGGAAGGCGTTTGCATAAACCAGATGACCTTTTAAATGTCCCAAGAACCACCGGTAGCTTGTCATTGTAAGCTATGATTAAAATAACATTAAAAAGGCAACTGCATATGATTCATATGCCTGGACTGGCGTAGTTCAGGGAGGTGTTTTTGAAAGGTGGACCGCAACTGTTTGAGATGTCTATCAATGTGTTGCTCAACTTCAAATGAAACAGAAAATTGTGCAAACCCTGCATATTAAAAGCAAATGACTTGGTGGAAAACGGAGAGGAAAAACACGCAAAAAAGACCCCCCCCCCCCTTCCTCTTTCTTAGAATGTCGCTATTTGCTTTGGGCAAATGAGCTGGAGTTGCACAATTGTGCAGCAACCAGAACTTCAAAACTTCACACAGTCACTCTTAAACACACACATGCACAGAAAAATTCAGTAAACACAGCTTTGAAAAGCTAGCTGCATTACAAGATTGTTTTCCATTCTTTTCAGTTTAACTGCCCCTTAAATTAGTTTTACTATGTTAAGCTTTCTCACATACCTATCCCAATGCTTTCACAGATAACACAAGGAGACCTCAGTTTCATGAAAAGTCCCTAAAAGCTAGTGAAATTGTATAACACCTTATGAAGTCGACTTTGCTTGAGTTCGGCATCACATTAATCTCTTCCAGCATGTGAACAGCGGTTTGTTATGAAATAAATGCATCTGCTTGGCTCCATTATGGGTGACCTGTTCTTAGGATATACCCCTGTCAATCCATCTTGGATTACCAAGCAAGAAAAAAAAAGAAGAAAGAAACAAAGCAAAAAAAAGAAAGAAATGACTTCCAAAGCAACTTTCGGAAAGTTCACACTCATGTCATGTGGCCTTGCTTATGCAGTCATGATGAAACTAGCATTCACTGTGGTTATGTGATAAATCCAGTTGTGGACCTACTCCGCCATTTGTGAGCAAGATGTCCAGAAGTAGAAATATGTTTCAAAAAGAAATTTCACTGAAGTAAAACTCATGCATAATTCAACAAAAAAACAGGGAACAGAATAAATTTTATAGTCTAATAAAAGATAAATCCGTTGACGTCTCCTTTTTTATATATCTTTTTTATGTGAACAGCAAATGTTTTTCACATACAGTGTAACTGAGCAATTCATCTTTTATCTTGTTTCTTCTTTGAGTCTTTCTTTCTTTTTAACATCGACATGAACACAAAAATAAAGCTTAGCCCTGAATCATGACAATTTAAAAAAAAAAAGACATTAATATCTGTTTTGTACCAACCGTACTTTAACATTTTCCTTTAGCCCAGGTTGGCTCTATAGCATAAAAGCGCACTCTCAAACTCTCTCTCCGCCCTTTTTATGCTCCTGTCTTTGCCCAGAAAAGGCCATTTTCCACCTCAGGCCTTAACCATATGTGAGTTAGTTCAGTCACTTGTCAGCCCTTATGGACCATGTGAGCTCCAGATTGTCACCTCTGGGGTTGTGAGGCAGAGCTAATTGACTTTAAACAGAACTCCGTGACATCCATCGAGTCAGTGACTGAATAACAGAGGGACAAAGGGCAAATTTACAGAGGGATGTGTTCACCTAAAACAACTTCCCCAATAACATATCATAAACAATGTGAGTAATGTATTCAGGAAAATAAAAATTCAACGTCCAGTCACTCGCTGCCCGTAAGCAGCTCAGACAAAGTGTGACACTGGGGGAATTATGCTTTCTTTTTCTTTTTTTCTTTTGCCACAGCCCCAGATCAAAATAGATAATATTGCTAAAGCTAAAAGAAAGCGAGTATATGGACAGGAGACGGTGGAAGACAGAAAGCTAAGAGACAAGAAGCCATGACAAAAGTTATGAATTAGTGACTCGATAAACAAGATTTGTTTTAATAGGTATTTGGTGTGAGAGTCTTTATAATTTTTATTTATTTATTTTGTGCACATTTGTAAAGTTGTTTCTTGGTTTCTTTACAGGGCTGACAACCTGAAATTTGGTTAAAGAAAGAAGGTCTGGCAACAACTATTAAATGAATAAATAATATTTATTTATATATGTATATTTATCAAAACACTTTTTTCTTCCAGAAAAGGAAACAACAAATATGCTTCTTGACTCAGTGTCACTTATTTGGTTTGTCATGCAGTCATTAACAGTAATAAGTTAAAAGGCTCTGAATCAACATCCAGTTCAAAAAGTTAACCGCAGCTTTATTAAATCCTCATATGATCCTTATCGCTCTGCCTCTCCTCCACTTCCTGCGCTCCTTTCATCTACATTAGGCCATGTAAGGACATATCATTGTGGTGAGGTGGCTGCATAAATTTTGGTTAATGTGGTGTTTGATGGGATGTCCGAGGCTGCAGGCTCACGGAGATGAGCTAGGGCTAAGCGCTCAGCAATCACTGAGCTTGGTTAATTACAGAAGATCAAACATAAGCTCCATGGCAACCCTTGCCCCATTTTCCAAAACAAAGACCTGGAAGCCATTCAACACACACAATGGCTGTGACATGGTGTCATGCATGGCTGACACAGGACGATTATCAGTGGCCCAGTGTTGATTTCTAAGGATGGCTGCACAGTGGCTACATGCTATCACTTTTTTTTGTAGTTAGCATACTGTATTAGATGAGAGCTTTAAAAATGAACATTAAAAATTCCACTGTACTACTCAAAGACACATCAAGGTTACTTTTTTTCAATTTACACCAATGCAGTAATGTTTGGACCTCATTAATTGTTGGACTGTAAGGGCATGATGTTGGTAAGCTCATGACTTTTGCTTGTTGTGTTCATGTTTGGCTTCTGTAGAAACACTGAATATTATGGCACACTGTGAGCAGCAGGAAACATGCCTTGTTCCGAGGTATAAATATTTTTTAGTTTTACACAACCCTACATAAGAGAAACCATCCTAATGAATTCATTAATTAAACATTACAAAATTGATTTTTAAAGAAGGAGACAGAAGGATTGAATTTTCAATCATATTTACAATGCAGAGTTCTGATTGGACCCTCTATAGTTGCAGAATGTCGCAGGTGAAGGAAAAACCTTTGCTAGCAGCAGTCTTCCCCAGCAGAATATTCCACAGTACAGAATATAGATTGTTGAGAAATGACCACATGAATATGAGAATAGCCCAAAAGTGAACCTCCAAACTTCCTATTTTCTAACAAGCAAGGATTTTCAGGATATACCCAGTTCAGAAGGGCCCTTGCAATCTAAAAGGAGGGTCCTGTGCAGCACATTCCCCAGAGTTCCATGCTGAATAAGTGAGAGCCTTTTTGGCAGTACCAAAATGCATTTTTCTATCTTAAAAATTATTATATTTTTTATATTAACAGCAGAATGAGGTAGGGACTTATACTTATGAACGCTGGTTCGAAAAAAGACTTAGTCGCCTAAGTTATAAGTCTCAATTATTGCGTGTTCTGTGAAAGTCCTGATGGAGGTGTAAATATGCATTTTCTTGGAATTGTGCAAACTGGAAGTGCAAATACAAAAATTTGCAGAAACCTGCCTGTATTTCATAAAACGTTCTTACACTTTATTAAGGTTTTTTTTTTTTTGTCGGGTGGTTTGGAAAAGAGAATATTTCAGGAAAATGCAATGGATACCCCGTTTTTGTATCTACGGATTTCATGACTCAGCAATGAACAAGGTGACATATTTAGAGTGATGTAAACAAGTCACTGGAAGAATCTGATGCAGAGAAACGGCAGTGTAATGAATGGACCCCATCATTGTTGCTATTTTGCAAGCAGAATTTGAGAATAACAAGTGTGTTCTAGCTAGATATGCAGATATACATAATTACGTTCAAATTACTTCTTGAATAGCTTCCTTTATCGTTACAGCAAGTTAACTGGATGCCTCTTACCATTTGCAAATGACATGAGTCTCATCCACCATATTCCCAAAAGATGTTCATGGAAGTCCAAGTCTTTGATTAACAGTCGTTGGTAAAACCAGTTTAAACGGCTGCTGTTTACCATACAGACCACAATGTCGCAGCTTTGTCGTCATCAAGTTAAGCTCTCTCACAGCCGTACATCTAGATTTCAAGGCTCTCAAGTAAACACAACTTTGTTGCATAATCTGAATTGGTGGAAAAGCAGTCATTTTGCTACTGAGTTTTATTGACATCTACTGGTTTTGCAACAGTGATGGAAATGCAGCTACTCATGCTGCCTCCCTCACAACCAGCACGAGGTCTTATCATCGGGCCACCAGTGATGAGGTCTGTCTGTGTCAGATACTAAATCTGTTCTGGCAAACTCATTCAAGCTGGATCTCACACCCAGATCACAAAAAACAAAAGATACATAAAGAAAACCCTCCACAAAAAGAAAACCATCTGACATTCATATCCAGATAGCTCAGTCTCAATCCCTCTGTTTCACTCTGACCTCTGTAAGCCCTTGTTTATTTATTTCCTCCTATGTTTTCTCAGCCCATGCCCCCTTCTTCGTGCCTGTACTTGCTCTCATTTCAAATTAGTGTCAAATTCTGTCACGTACTTGTAATGTTTGTTTCTAATCCAGTACCAACCAAATTGCCATATTCCTGGATGCCTTCAATCACTTCTCATTCATGTGTAAGATGGGAGCTCTTGGACATTAAAGCAGCTCCATCTGTATGTGTTTGTGTGTCTGAGTGCGACAGGGCAGGCCAATCACGAGAGCGGAGAGCCTGCATTCCTTTGTGCTGTACTAAATCCTCATGGGACAGACATCATTAGTGGACTAGCTGTTCCCAGGCTGTCTCATATCCAATAATAAAGTGTGTGTGTGTGTGTAGATGCAGGATTTGTTTATATGCTCACTCTGAGTTGGTGAGAATCGTCCTTCTTATATGACAACGCTCCTGTTATCTCATGTGTTTGCTGTCGTTTAACGACAGTTTATAGTGTTATAGGTGGGTCCAAGTTTTGATATGTTGTTTGATAATCTGTGAAAGACTATTGAGAGGTCAGTAAATCTTTAAGATGATATAACTCAGAAGCCAGTTTGCCTGATAGACTTCTCTCCGCTGAACACAGGGTATGTATCAACAAACAAGTGCGTACTCCAACCTTTGTTTCACCATGCTGCCATGCAGTAAAGCGTCCCTGAGAGATACTTAGCACATCACTCAGTGACTCTGTGGTACCAGACATAGCTCCGCTTTTAACCCAGCCTGACAGTTTCTCATGTCACATTCTCTCTGTAGTTCCACTTTATTTGTTCCAGCCAGGGGAAAGTGAGAAACAGGGGCGGCACTCAATTAAGAGGAAACACTATGTTCAGATTTTTCAAAATGTGGAAGGAGAATGCTGTCATTGTTTTGCAAGGGGGAAGAAAAATATATATTTTGTTCCACTCCTTATGACCCCGTGTGCACACTCTAACCACTTGACACATTCTTGTGAATTATAACTTACCTGAGACCTGAAGAGTGTTGCAGCAACATGTTGAACACTGAAGGGGGGTTGTTGAATTGATTGAAAGTGTGCTCGTCCAAAGAGGCTCAAGAACACCAACATTAAACAACAAAAACAGTTGATATCTTGTTTCAGCGTGATCTTCTAGTAAACCCTGGGTCCTGGCTGTCATGTGACTGTTACTTTGACATAAACAAAGTGAACTATGGGGAATCCATAATGACTCGTTAATGCAAATAATGCATTTCTGTAATAATATTGCTTTTCCAGTCAGGAGTAGTCTAATTACTAATGAAATATCAACATATATAACACATTAAGGTTGGCTCAAAGAAAGAAGCAGCTCGCTGGAAAACGGAGATGAAAGCGCTCACATTCAAATGTTAGAAATATGTCCATTCCTTTAATTTTGTTGACGATAATGACTCTTTTTTTTTTCTCCCACTCCAAAACAGAGGTACTTTTCATAATGCACACCAACATTACCAGTAGAAAGAGCTGTTTCAATTTTTACCTGAATTTCACAGACATTACAAATCCTGTGTAATAAATAATAATCAGTCTTATGTGATCTAACAGGAAGTAGCATGGCAAGCAGTAGAACAAATTATTTTTGGCACAGGGCACTAGGGAGAGTATTAATATTAGTACAAGGAATATACTATTGTTTCTTTTTCGAGTAACATGCCCAATACTGGAAATACCAACTTGCACTGCAAATACATCTCCGAAATGGAAAAAAAGAGGAACACCACAAAGGGCTCTTCAGATTCCTCAGGTCCTGGTCTAATAGAGGCTTCATCCTATAACAGGAGATGCAAGAAACAACAAGTTAAATTAAGTATAATCTTTTGAATATGAAACTTTCCTTTTTTTTTGTCAACTTGAACCTGATGCTGGGCTGGTGCTGGGGACAGTTCAGCGTTAGATCAACTTTGGAGCAGTTTAAGAACTGATTTTCTTTTCCATATAAAGCCACATCATCATTTGAACATGCTTTTACTCTGAATGAATATGGAACCACTGTAAACACAGACAGCACCCGTATCTATGAATGCAGACGGGATTTCTGCCTGCAGTTTTGAGGGGGATGCATAAACGTCAACGGATGCAGACAAAATGGCCATTTTAAATTCAGTTTAAAACGTTCATTGTCACTTTATGCACATTTGACACTGATTGCTGTGCTCTTTATCGTCAACAAAAGTAAAGTAAGGGGCATATTTCTAACATTGACTGATATCACATTTTACATTATGAAACTCATTTTTTAAACCTGGAGTTAAAACGTGGAGTTTGCATATTTATCAATTTAAGTGAGAGGCAAATATTTACTGCCATTTATATTTGTAGAAGCTTTATTGAGACAATTGAGAACGCCTGAGACAGCTTGACACAGACTGTTGCTGATATCAGACACCCTCAAATCTTGGGATTTACTTGGAATAGAACGAAACGAAATCATGTGATCACATGTCGCAAGAATACCAAAGTTCCTCAGAGTTCTCAGAGGCAAACGTGATTGTCTTTGGACGCACTGACATCAGCACTTATTCAGAAAACAATCCAGAGAAGCATTTGTCAAGACACTAATGTGAAGTGTATCAAGTGACTTAGTATCAAGGAAATTATCTAGCTGAACTTACAGGCAAGATAAAAGACATTTGTGTCTTACATCTGCAGATAATCATAGACTATTTACTCCCTAAACTGTGTGAGAAAGCTATGAAAGTGAGACTCAAAATAACCAATGGCTCTAACGTGTCAAATAAATAATCTTTTAAACTTCTGAGCTGCAAGGAACTAACAAAACTTTAATTTCACGCTTTCAATTCTGTTTTGTTTATGCTGAGGGCAGAGTGATAGTACATGACACATGACAACCCAGACAGCGAGGTGATAGAAGGCACAGGCTTTTATCACATGTAAATGGTGTGTTGACAACTTTATATGGTTTTAATAAACAGAAACAAATCCCTCAATGATACAAAATAGGCTGTGATAAATAATTTACAATCAAGGCAGAGAAACAAGAATGGAAGCCATTAAATTATTTATTGAATATGATTTTTTTAATGGAATCATTTATATTATAGACAGTGTTGGAGCTGGGACGTCATTCTTCTCAAATTCAATGGTCCAAAAAAAAAAAAAAAAAAGCACCAGACCAAGGATTTGAAAGATGCCGTTCAAATCCATCCACATGGAATCACTGGACCACTTGGAGG
>JBAMYA010036134.1:0-15611 GCA_037176975.1 Arrhamphus sclerolepis | reverse complement strand
TCTTACAGAAGAAGTTACAGGTCTGTGAGAGCCAGAAATCTTGCTTGTTTGTAGGTGACCAAATACTTATTTCCCACTGTCATTTGCAAATAAATTCTTTAAAAATCAGCCAACGTGATTTTCTGGATTTTTTTCCCTCATTTTGTCTCTCATAGTTGAGGTTTATCTATGATGGAAATTACAGGCTGCTCTCATCTTTTTAAGAGGGAGAACTTGCACAATTGATAATTTACAAAATACTTCTTCTTCCCCCTGTATATTGTGAAAAAGATGATAATGATAATAATAATAATAATAATAATTAAATATACCAATTAGAAACATAAAGCAATTAAAAAAAAAACGAATCCAATGAACTGTGTTACGTTTGATTTATGTCTGAAATAGGCTACATTTTATATGTCATCTTCAACTGGTTCAAAGTTGTTTCTTTTCTATGTTAGCAGGATTTTACCTCCCACTAAATATTTAACTCAGTAGTTTCTAAGTCATCAACTGTCTTTCCTTCACCCTGCAGCCGCCTTGCTGCAGGAAGTCATGTGGCTGCAATAAAACTTTTTAAAAAACGAAGAAGACTAGGAGGATCTCTTCTGTTTACTGGTGTTGCCATGGTGAATCATGGTATCTGAGCTCCACTGATGACAGCTTTTTGTAGTCGCGGTAGCTCACAGTCAGAGTTAACTGAACCAACTCAGAACAGCTGCTCTGAAATCAAAAACTCAGAGTTTCTTATCTCAGAGTTTGTTTTTTGACTCTGAGTTTGTTAAATCTCCTTTTTGAAATTGGTCCCTAGTGTCCTCTGTGGCTCTTTCTTTTCGATTACAGAAACACGTTAATACAAGAGAACCATTGTGAATGTTATCAGTAAATGACTGTGTTTTTCTACTTTGACAAATCAAACTGTCTCCTGTGAAACACGGCCTTTATTCAAAGCAAATTGGTGTGGTGCTTGTTTAATGTCATTCATTTATAGGCTAACTGAAACGTATTTGATCACATTTAGGGTTGTGATAGCAGAAGTCGATTGCTTCACAAGTTACATTAACTGAAAGTGTAAATTCCTTAATACAACTGCAACGACTGCAAAAGTTGGTACACTGTGTAAAATGCAAACAAAAACAGAATGCAATGTTTTGCAAATCTTATGAACTCCTGTTTTATTCCCAGTAGAACATACATATCAGATGCTGAAACTAGAGTTTACAACTTCATAGAAAATATTAGCTCATTTTAACTTTGATGGCAGGAAAAAAAAAAAAAAGGTGGAACAGAGTGAAACTTACCAATGTGTATCATGTCTTCTTAACAGCAACGGGAGGGGGGTCTGTAAAAGGCTGGTGACCTCATTGGATAGGCATGCATTGGATATATTTGATTTAGTGAGGGAGAGGAGGACGCTGAAGAAACCACCCTCTTCATAACACCCTCCAGAAGCAGCTGAGCTCTTTCTCCAAAAGACTCATTCAGTTACGTTACAAAGAATGCTTTAGGAAGTCATCTCTGACATTCTCAATAACACTTTATAATAATTGTAATTTATGTGACAGATAACCATTCCTGGCCATATTTTTACCCTGTTACCCATATTTGTCTTCTTTTTCTTTTGTATAAATGTGTATAATGTTACACCCCTCTGCATTTCTGCTGGCTCTGCCACAGCAGCTCAGAGGTGACTGGCTGCACCTGTGAGGCTGAGAATGTGGCCTACCTGCTGTGGTTCACAGGGAGGCTCACCATTCTGGCTGCTGATTGGTCGTTGATGATGGTTTGATACAGGATTTTAAAAATAAAACTTTAACTTTCTAACCTCTTGTGTTCAGTCATTTTATGTTGCAGCCCTCGAGCTGGGTTGTAGGTTGTAACAGAAATAGTCTCAGTCGGACCGAGTGGCAAAACAAAGGGACTCACTCAACAAGGAGTGTAGGAGTAAACACAACGACACCGGGAAAAATGTGGAATATGACATGAAATTAAGGACAACTGGACTTGACATTGTTTCGTACGAGCTGCGAAAGAAAAAGTGGTCCACAAACTGACATGGGGCCAGAAATCACGTATCCTGACATTTATGTGCATCTGATTTCAAGGCTGAAAATTACTGACTACTACTTGTGAAATGTTACCTGGTATGTTTCTCTCATTAAAAGGAGCCTTTTGACACATTTTACAGGTGTTAATTATGTTTTTAAATTGTTGTTCTAAACCGAGGCTTACAGTGCTTTTTAGCATTATCTTAGCTATTTCCCCACTGTTTCATGTTTGCGGTTGGAAAGTGAGATATAAGCATGTCTAGACTAATTTGACAGTTGTGTCAAAACAATTTAAATACTTTTCAGTGCAGAGTTTGCAGAACATCACGTCCGTCAGTCTTGATTTACATACAGAGTTCATCCAAGTGTTACAGCGCAGCCTTTTTTCCTTTTGAAAACAGAGCGATTCATCTTTTCTTCAGCTTTTGGTAGCCTGTAAAAAAAAGATAGCTCCGACTGCTTTTAAAACCTGTTTGTACAATCAATCACACACCAGCTCTTCCCCAGTTTTTGATATTGTTCTTAATTTAAACAGTAGCCTATTTAAACCAACGCTGCTGCTCAGCTCCATCTTTCTGCCACTCAGTGAGGCGTAACCACGGCTACTTCCGCTTCTGTGACATCACATGCATCTACTGGGGGCTCGTCCGGGAAACTATGGAACTAGTGGAGACTAAAGTGAAGGCTTGTGACAGTTTTAAGGTGGCTAAACCAGTAACCATATGTTTAATTGCTGTCTCGGGTTTGCCCACATGCCCACTTTGTGGAAGACTGCTGTCCATAGATGTTTGTGTAAAGTTGTGTTTTGTGTTCTCCTGTGTCATGACCTGAGAGTATGTCATCCTTTTGTTGGATCATTTGTGTGAGTGATGGCAGTAACTGTGTGGCTGTGAGCTACACACGTTGTGATCATTGTGTGTGGGTTTGACTTTGTGGAAATTGTGGAGAATCACTTGTATTGGTTAAAAGAAAATGCAAAACTGTGTTGATAATTTAACTTCAGTTCGTAGCACTGACAACAGATCTGATCTTAATCAAACTGAAAATCATGTAGTGGCACTTAAATACAAATAATCTGAATATTTAATGAACCACATTTGGAGTTTGTGATATATTGAGAAGCATTTTATAAGTTTCTCTTTTTTCCATGCAGGGTTGCAGTGACTGCCACGTGAGCTCAGGTAGAAACATGATCAATACCACACGTGTACACCTGTCGAATAACAAGCTTGCATGTCTATGTTTTGTATAAAACCTTTTTTTTTTAACCAGAAAACCAGTTCAGTGCTGCCCTGCCTGACCCATATGGCTCTGTGGATGTTACACAGCTGCAGCTGAATGTTGGCCTCTGCCCATCACCCACACAGGGCTATAAACCCTGTCTTCAAATTGATGTCACTCTTCAAGGTAGTTTTATCATATCATCTTGGCTCTTGTTGGTGAGGTTTACCTTGTCAATTATTGTTTTTCTTCCTTACAGTAAATACTACTCTTCCTTAATTTTCAGGGCAGCTGTTTCCTCCTCTCATATCAAAGCTGTTTAAATCTTATTGTACTTTTGTTATAAATCCTTGTTTTTTCTAGTGATGTAATCACAGACTACAGCTGTTGTGCACATGTTGTTACAGAAGTGGACAATGTAAATGGTGTATCTGAGGAGTCAGGTGATGATGGTGACGAAGAAGGTAAGAAGAAGAAAATCATACGGCCTTATGAGGAAGTTCTTTACTGGAGCAATGGAGCAATCTCCCTGTCCCTGTATACTTTATTGCTCTGATGACTCAGCTGTGTTTTTGTTTGCTTCCTGTTTTACAGTTCTGGTCAAAGTGTGCCTCAGCTCCTTTGCAGGGCTCATTGTTTGCAAGGCAATCCAGTTTAAAATAGGAACCCTAAGCCAGTCTTCTGAACTGTCCACACATAAGGTAATATAAATGCAGAAAATAATTTCCTCATTTCTTTTACTCAGGTACATTTTTAAACTTTGCTAAAGTAAGAAGGAGTGCTTTATTTTGCGGGGAAACCGGCATCCAGGCATTCACATGGATGTTACAATGACATTTGCAACTTGAGAGATGGCTCCACATCCCACAGAGCCCAAAGGATCTATTGCTAACATCAACTGAGATATTCAGTGTTCCCTCCCTGAGTGATGGGAGGTGTTTTAGTGGCATGGGGAGGATGTAATTGACATTTATTGGGTGGTCGACCTGTTATGACTGAGTTGACACGATGGTATGTTTTTCAATGTGATCACTGTCATTTAGTGACAAAAACAAATGTGGTTACAACATGTTCATATTTCCTGCAAATACAGCTGACGTTGACAGAGAAGGTGGATTTCGGCATTGATGTTGTGGTTGACGCACATTCCAAGGAAACGCATGTTGTCCAGAATATCACATTTCCAGCCTTAGACGAAGGTGAGTTTAAAGTGCTGCAGTTTAAGTAAACACAGAGAACAGCAGTGTTAAATGTCCCTAAGCTTCTATTCCTCTTATTTCTTTACAGTTTGCACCACGAAGTTTGGAAGGAATATAACACAATGTGCTGGTAAGAGATTAAAGTTACTGCATGTTTTCACTCAGGACAACTCATTGACACAAACACCATATAATGTTAAGGCCATGCATGTTCTCTAGTTCAACCTGCACATTTAGCATAGCATATTTTGTGACATTATGTTTCTCAGCATAACTGAAGAGTGGCAAGGGGTAAATTATTCACAATGGCTTGTGCTGTCTTTCAGTCCCCAGGCTCCGGGCAGTGACTGACAGAGAGAAAAATGTGGTACGACTGCAACTAGAAAATGCTGATTCCAGACACAAGGAACTTTTTTTGCAGATGGTTTCAAACGAAATACCGGGAGAGTTTCTCACATGGGTGAGTCGGTGTTAAATTATCCTAACAAAGTCTTTCAACTGTGATGCTAACTCCACCTTTTCTGTGTTCCTTCTGTGACCTTTTTTTTTTTTTTTTTTTTTTAAATCTTTGCAGTTAAATGACACGAATGAGATCGTTTTTCCATCAAACATTATTGCACCGTGCCTGTGCTTCCAGGTAGCCGACATGTTTACTGACCAGAGATAAACTGATGCAAGAATTCTTCCAAAAAAGGAAAGAAAAAAGTAAACGAATAAATAAATAATACTTTGTTAACAGGTATGGTGGAAGGGAAAAAGCAGGAGAGGAAAATACTGCCCTTTCACACATCAACAAGGTAAAATAAATTCCTTGAAACATAAGTCTAGGTGCAGGTCAGTTTGTGACGACAGCATGTAACATTGCATTTTTTTTTCTCAAATGTTTTTCAGATGCCCTTGAAAGAATGCAGCGTAACGTGTCTGTGACTGTGGTGGAGTCTCAGATGAGGGATGGCAGTACAGGGCTGCGCTGGAATGTGACTTCTCTCTGCAGACTGGAGGCAGAAGTGTGGCTCTGCATGAAAGTTTTGGCAGGCAGCGAGTGTAAAGAAGTGATGGGCTCCAGGCAGAAACTTAAAACCAGCTGGATTGCTACACATGATGGACACTGGGTAAAATAAACATAGATATGGGGTTTAAATAATCACTGATGATTTTTATATATATATATAGGCAGAAGAATATGCAGAGTTTGTTTCCAGATAACCTGATTCCTTTTATTCTCTTAGCATCTTCAAAGCCTTGTCATGCGTCCATCAGATATTAATGTTCTTCGACTTTTTTTGCTGACCCTTCTGCTCATGCTTAAAACCACTGTACAATCCGACTTTTGTGGTCGTTTACCATCATCTGTAGCTTGCTGTTTGACCTCCCTGCAATCAGTGGAATCAAACTTTAATAAAAATCCAGAAAGTGACAAGTGCTGACTGTCAGTCTTGCTTAAACACATACAGTCATAGAGACGTGGATAAATATAAACAATATGTTTGTCCACTACAGTTCCTGCAGAAATTTCCTGCCCAAGATTACATTTATTTCCTTATCAATCATTTTGAATAAAATAATCATAAAGGTGCCTCAAAGAGTGCATGTTTTAGCACTTAAGTGCAATATCTGTAGGATCATTATTGTGACTTTTTTTCTTTGTATTTTTCAGCAAACAGGAGAGTTCAATGTGTCATATCATCCACAACTTTGTGTTCAGGTAATATTTGTATTACAACCTAATATATGTGAATTATAAACTAAGACATGTTATTGGAACATTTTTTTGTCTCCCTGCAGTACTCACGACACTAACTAACTTTGATTAAATGAATTTCTTTTTTCAGATGAAGATAGAAGGTGCAGGGTTGTTCTTAGAACCTCACTGTCCATTTTCAGGTAACGCTGTTCATTATTGTTCTGATCCACATTCAGGTCTATTCAGTCATACTTTATTAACCCCTGAAGAGAAGTTACTTAAAATAAATAATAGAATACATTAAATAAGTATTAGTTAACTTATACTGTCTGAAAAATAGTGTCCATTTTTCACTGAACATGACTTATTTCCTTTGCTGCTCAACACTGCACACTTGCAAATGTTGATCAATGTTACTGTCCCTGAAAACTTTAACATATTTTAAAAGATTTATAATCACTTTCCCAGTATCTCGAGCAAGATGGATCCTGCTGCTCCTTGTTGGATTTCTGCTCATATGTTTGATCATACTTGGAGCTTATATTGCACAAGGTGTCTTTAAAGGTCAGCTTTCCACTTTTGAGTCATTGGATTTGCTCACAGTTCAGGGAAAATCAATATGAACTCTGTTTTTTTTGTTTGTTTGTTTGTTTTTAAAAAAAATCCAGGCTATATGTGGAGATGGTTAAAAGAAGATGATGTTAAAGGTATGTCAAAGATTGCATGACTCTCATTTCATACTGGCCAAACATTATTTTCGGGCTCTGGAGGTTGACCTTCAACCCATACTGATGATGTGCATCTAATTAAAGAGAAGAATCTTGGCAACAAGACTATATAAACCTTTTTTACATGAGCCAAACACAACTCAAATAACAACTGAATGAATTACCAAATATCAAACTCCATACAGCATGACTGCGTAATTCACTTGCGACATTTCTGAGCTACAGAATAGATCAATTGTCCAAAACAGCCAACTGACCCCTCAACTCCACGGAAGCAAAAAAAAAAAATCAAAGCGCTCTACACTAAAGTACCAGAGAAACAGAGGCCGAATAATGACAAAAACAGAAATCGACAATCGTTTATCTGGGATTGCAAATGTGTAAAGGTCTTTAGAATTTTCAAAAAAAGCCAAAAACTTTTGTATGGATGTAATGAACACTATTACTGATATGCAAATTGAATATACGGTTTTGTACATGTGAAAATTCAAATGGCACAGATGATGCCAAAGTGGCCATTTTTGAGAGCTCGCCTGGCTTGTGTGTACTAAAGCCTCTCGAGTTTTATAATGCTTCACTTTATCAGAGTTATTCTTTACAGTGATAATGTTTAGACCATGTACTGTGATTGGATAGCGGTTTGTAAAGGCTGCTGCATCATTCCAAAGGGATACTTTTCCTTTTTCATTTGTGCTTTGTGCCATCTTCATTTACTCTTAACCGGTAACGCATACTCTGGTATTTACACATCCTAGCAAGTGTTGCCTTCACTATTACACCAAAAGTCTTCAAATTGAACTTGATACTCATTTCATTATGCACTTGAGCTTGTTTTTTAGACAGGCCCAGGTACCAACAGGTACTTGCTGGTTATACATTTTCAAACCGGTCACTTTAAGTTGTGAGCTATTTCTTTATTTTATTTTATTTGTTATTCAAACAAACAGCTTAATTAGTATTTCACGGTGCGTTTCAGGTGCTGTGGGTGGTGGTCATGTGGTGCTACTGTCCTCACCTGATGATGATAACCAGGGTCTGCCAGAATTGCTGTGTGATCTGGGCTCATGTCTTCAGATACTGGGTTTCACTGTATCTCTGGACCTGTGGAGCCAGGCTGAGCTCAGCATCCTTGGTCCTGTGCCGTGGCTCCACTCCAGACTGGACCGACTGCAAAGACAGGGAGGCAAGGTAGTGCTCGTCCTAACCCAGGCCACTTGGACGAGAGCTGAAGAATGGGGAGCTCTTATCTGTGGCAGAAATACTCCCACAGCGAGAAACAGAGACGTGGAGGAGGTGGAGGCCGGGGGAAGCCACCCTGTCTCGTGTCAGCGAGTGGATGTTTTCAGTGCTTCGCTGAACAGCGTTCTAGCAGACTGCATACAGGGCCGCGCTGGCGAGCGCTTTATGTTGGTGCAGTTTGAATCACTCCCACCTGAACCTCCAGGTAGTTTCCGGCCTTTGCCACAACTTTTCCGCGGCCTTCATGTGTACAGCCTTCCATCCCAGAGTCTGGGTTTTCTGACTGAACTGGCTGGAGCTCGACAAATGGCTTCTGCAACAGCAAGACGCAAAAGGGCAGGGGGCCTGAGGATGGCATCCCGAACTTTGGCCCGAAGGCTGTCAGGATTCACAGCCGGGACAAATGTATTACGGCTTGCGGAGGTCTCTCAGGGCCGTGTTGGTGTGGGAGAAGAAAACTCTGGAGAAACTGTACCCTTAAAACCATGTCTGCTTACGCCTCCATCCAGCCCTGACCTCAGCACTAAGAGCAGTAAAATAGATGAGTCTGACAGCTGATTAAATGCCAAAGCTTCAGATTTGGGATGAGCAGCTCATAATGACATTAAAGTACCTCAAGCAATGCACTGCAGGATGTTCAGAAAATCCTAATTTTTTTTATTTGATGGTCAAATCATCTGCTATATAGGAAAAGCTAAATAGAATAGTTTACATGTTTAGCGGCAAAAAACAGTAACTTATTTTCCCCAACAAAAGCAGTCAGTAAAGCTTGAGAACTGCTCAAGCTGCTCCAGAACAAACCTCAAGCATTATAAAACACCCTACCACTTAAAAAAAACAGAAGACAAGTCGCATATTTTATTGCATAGATTTTAAATAAAGTGTGAGGGGAGACTCTTAAGAGCAGCATGGCTTTGCAAGCTATAGGAAATGCAAGAACAGGGTTTCAGTAAAGTATATTACTTAGTAAGTTTGATGCTTAAATTCTGAGTGCCTTAAACCAAGCCACTATGTGTGTTTGAGAGTTTTTTTTTTCTTGTATACAATATTCTTGTTGCTCATGTATTTCTCCTGAAAGCCCTGAAATGTGTGAAGGAAATATTTAAAAATACGTCCTGATTACTATATTGGTGTAGGTTCTCAGTCATCCAGGTCGTGGTAATCCTAAGGGCTTGAGTAAAGGTAACTGGACTCTTTCTTGGATCTTGAAGATGTTTCTCCTCTCATCCGAAAGGCTTCTTCAGTTCTGAACTAATCTGTACCCCCCCACTGTGTAGCAAAACAAAATGTTTTGCTACACGGTGGTCAAAGTTTTGTTTTGTCACAACAAAAAGTTTGTTTCTCATGTTTTTGCCGAAACATTTCTTTTTTTTCTGTTGTTGTTTGTTTTTACATATAGATAAAGCCATGTCTTAATATTACAACAAAAGTGGTTCAGTTGTGGAAGAAAATTTTCCTTTTTCTTTCCTTGTTGTGTTTAGCTTTTATTTGTTGTCATGTTAAGTTGATTTTAACTAATTTTTAATCTGCAGTTGCATCTTCCAGGACAGTGCTCTCCTATTTGAGTCCAAAAGGGCCACTGTACTGCATGTTGTAGATCTATCCCAGCTTCAACACACCTGATTCAAATGAATTCAAATGTGCTGACCTTGATGAGGAGCTGCTGGTGATCCATTCATTTGAATGATGTGTGCTGGAGCCTGGAAACATATAAAAATGTGCAGGGCAGCACTTGGAGCACATTGATCTAGGTTCACTCACTCTTCATCAGTGTGCATTAAGAGGCACCAGATGACCAATTACAAACATGGGTGAAAGATATACTAACTATAGTTCTGATGAATTATGAGGAACTTAAAAATATAATCCAGGATGAAACCAACACGCACAGCAACACTAGAAGGGAAAACAAAAAGGCCAAAAATATAAGACTAAACTTAAAGTGTCCAGGTTCAGGCCCCTGAAAATGTTAGAGCACATGCTTGGGTGCCTGCAGAGACTACTAACTGAAAAACATGACATAACATGACTTGTACTTCTGCCTGGGGATGCCCATGTCTAGTGTGTCATTCAGTGAGCCATTTAGATTAAGAAAAGGTACTGTGACAACACAGGCACAGATCAAAGTATAAATTATCCAGCTTCTATAATATTTATACCCAACAAACCTAACATTGTGCTGCGTTTGGTGTAGGTAGCTGCAAATTTTAACACTTTTTTTTTTCAAAGAAGGAACATTTTACAGAAGAGGGAACATTTCTTTTTGTGGCGGGTGTAAAGACATGCTTAAAATGGGCTTTTGTTCTATATATCAGTGGTATTTTGATCAAAGCACATCACCAATACTTCTGGAAACTGTATCAATAAACAGTTTATTAATTAAAATGTTTCCTTGTGAAAATTGGTCTGGAGGGCGGTGCCACGTCCTGGCAGTGTTGCCAGGTTGGGCGGGTTTCCGCCTAATTGTTTTTTTTTTCTTCCTTTTTCTGAACGAACACGTTGGGCTGGAAAACAGCACTGGGCGGATTTGTAGAAAATGGGCTGCCTTTCACAGCTTTTTCAATTCTTCTATGTATGTATGTGTCTGTGTGTGTGTGTGTATATGTATATATATGTGTGTGTGTGTGTGTGTGTGTGTGTGTGTGTGTATATGTGTGTATATACATGTGTATATATATGTATATATATGTGTATTTATCTATCCATCTATCCATCTATCTATCTAGTATCCAGTAGAAATTATGAACAAATAGTTACCATTATATGGCAGAGAAAAGTAGAAACTTAGACACAGAGAGAGAGATAGAAAGATAAAAAGACAGGCAGGCTTATGCGTCTAATTTTTTAAAGGCTTTAGTTTTGGTTTGGGCTGTTTTTTAATCGGATGGGCGGGTTTCACGTCGGGTTTGGGCAGCAAACTGTCAGTCAGATCTGGCAACCTCTGCACTGAGGAGCCTGGAGGGGTCATTCATTCATCCCAGAAACAGGAGCCTCCGTCCTCCCTACTGCAGTACAGCCTGGATGAGTACTTTCAGCTTTTGCCACCTGTTTTTTGCTGCAACGACAAGCTTGAAGTGTTAAAAGGATGCGTCCACGATGTGAAACTGCACCTTCTCCTTCTTCTTCTAGTTGTGCGCGTGTGTGAGCACGAGAGCAATCAGACGGTCATCATCGCTGGTGCAGCGGAAGTGGAGGTGTTCCTGAAAGGTAAGACTGTCACGTCCAGTAAAAGCTGCTCAGTGAGCTTATGTCAGATGTAATTGAAGAAAAAAGATACTCGAAGGATACGTACTGTTTATTGTCAGAAACGAACTGTCAAGGAGTTCAGTAGAACACGTTTAGACCTGAAAAACATGTACTAGACCACGTTAGCCGGAACTAGCTTTAGTTAGCCTGATGCTAGTCCGCTAGCTGTGGTGCTGATGCTGACTGAGGATAAATCTATCATCAGCCTTCAGTTTCACGTGGTTTGCATATCACCCACAAGAAAATTTGAGGAAACATGTATATATGTAAACTAGCACAAGTAAGAAAATGTGTTTTCTAGATGATTTCTTTGTTGTATCAATGTTTTATTTCTATTCTTAAATGGTGACATAGGTAAGGAACATGCACTTTGGGGTTGTACCCATGAAATCTTCTCTGCCAATGCCAAACAGCTTATTTTATTCTTTGCTGTTAACTCTTGTTCCGTGGATTGAATGATTGAGGTGCTTCGAAGTATGGCTACAATAAAGAAATCTGGAAAATACTAATTTCCTTTTTTTTTTGTGCATCATATACACTTGTGTGAAAAAGTGTTTGCCCCATTCCTGATTTCTTTCTTTTTTGCATGTTTGTCATGCTTAAATGTTTCAGATCATCAAACAAATTTAAATACTAGACAAAGATAACACAAGTAAGCACACAGTGCAGTTTTTAAACCACAGTGAGAGCCATTATCCATAAATGGTGAGTGGCCAGCCAAACTACCAACATTACCCCAAAAGCGCAGCGCAGACTGACCCAAGAGGTCTCAAAAGACCCCACAACAACATCCAAAGAACTGCAGGCTTCACTTCCACTGCTGAGCAAAAGGAACATAAAGGCTCAGTTTTGCCAGAAAATATCTTGATGATCCCCAAGACTTTTGGGAAAATATTCTGTGGACTGATGAGAGAAAAGTTGAATTATCTGGACGTGTGTATACCATTATATCTGGTGTAAAAGCAATACAGCATTTCAGAAAAGGAACATCATACCAACAGTAAAATGTGGCGGTGGCAGTGTGATGGTCTGGGGCTGTTTTGCTGCTTCAGGACCTGTAAGACTTACCGTGGTAAATGAAACCATGAATTCTGCTGTGTACCAAAAAAGCATCTGTTTGTGACCTTAAGCTGAAGCACATGTGGGTTCTGCAGCAGGACAATGATCCAAAACACACCAGCGAGTCCCCCTCTGAATGGCTTTGTAAAAACAAAATGAAGACTTTGGAGTGGCCTAGTCAAAGTCCTGATGTGAATCTGATTGAGATGCTGTGGCATGACATCAAAAACATGTTTCATGCTTGAAAACCCTCCAATGTGGCTGAATTACAAACAATTCTGCAAAGATGAGTGGGCCAAAATTCCTGCCAGTTATCACAAATGCTTGATTCCAGTAGTAGTAATTATGTGGGACCTTTGTGCGTGCATGTGAAAATATGTTTGATGTTGCGTATGTCTCTGGCGAACAGTTGAAGAGCTACAGTAATTTGAAAAATGCATGTCTTCCTGTTGTCTGCAACAGCTCTGGTGTAGGAATAGCTCAGTCTCACTAACTTCAATGAATGAATGTGGGAAGCGCTCAGTGGATCTGCGCTCAACAATGCAGCCTAGGAGGAGTAGTCGAACGCAGATCCACTGAGCTTTCAACACAGGGCATCATCAGAAGACAAGTTGATAAAATAAATAGAAAATTCTGTATAGTTTGATATATGTGCATACCAAACCGAGAGCACTGTATCGAATGGTTCAATACAGATACATGTATTGTTGAATCCCTACTGCTTACACAACATTTCTGTAGTGATGCCATATATAACATATACTTTTCTTCTATTAAAACAATTGTTTATTGTTTATTCCTACTGTAGGTACTTAAACCATGACTTTCACTACTGCTGTACTGGCCATCAACTAAAGTAAAGCATAGTCAAGATTCAAAAATTTTTATTGCCATATAACATTATTAACAGTAACATTTTTTGTGTGGACTCACTATTTGCAAAGTAAAATGAAAAGGTATAAGAGCAATCTAAAGATGAATAAATAAAAAAAAATACAATAAAATGTAGTTTAAAAACTAAAATAAGAGATGGAGGCAAAGTAACTCTGGCTTGCATGCAAGATGTTATAATATTCTGTGTATTATACTCTGAAATATATATCACATAAAGGGGGTAAGTTAAATATTTTAGAAAATGTATATTTTTAAAGTGTGTCAGTTGTTTGCTACCCCCTTCCTGATTTCTTTTTTTTTTCCTTGCATGTTTGTCACACTTTGTTTCAAATAAAAAAAAAAATTAAATATCAGACAAAGATAAGTAAAAACAAAATGCAGTTTTTAAAAGAAGGTTTTTTATTATTATTATTATTAAGGGGAGAAAAAAAATCCAAAGCTACATGGTCATGTGTGGAGAAAGTGATTGCCCCCTAAACCTAATAACTGGTTTGGCCACCCTTAGCAGCAACAACTGGAAGTAGTAACTATGTGGGACCTTTGCGCATGCTTGTGAAAATATGCGCGTGCACGTGCATGTCAAAATATGATTGATGACCCTGATAAGTCTTTGCTGTCCAAGATGTCCAAGTGTTATCATGACTTATGGCATTTAGGACCTGATAAAAGTCTTTGTTGTGCAAGATGTCCAAATGTTTTCAAGACTTAAAGAATTCTGACTCAGATAAAGCGTGTTTGAAGTGTGTACATGACGGAAGGCATGGCTGTTTAAACGTTACCCCCACGGATTCTGCGACCGCTGTAACTGTCATGTGTTTACACCAGCTATGATGCGTGAGTGACAGGCGCACCTACCGCTTTGTGATGAAACAAAATAATTAAATAAGTCTATCGTTTATGTGCAGCAAAATATGGCCGAATAAATCACAAACCCGAATCTCAATCATGGGTTTTTATGGTTAAATGTATTTTTTTAATTTAGGACATATATTGATCATTGTTATAACCTGACTGATTTACTGTAACGTGTGTGTATATGTGTGTGTGTGTGTGTAACATAGCCTGTATATACTCATAACCTGCACAGTTCATAGTTCAGTCCATTTTATTTTTTCTTTTAAATGTAATTTAGCTTGTACTTTTCATAGCCTGGACATTTGCCGGCTTAATCTGCTTTTGAGATTCTTAGCTGTTTGCAGATGAATGTCAGCTGCAAATTAACTGGCCTCCTTGTGGTTAATGAAGTTGTCTGCATGTGCATCTGAATAAACCATGACATGAGCGTGCACTACCTCCTCCTCAGACATCAGTGAGGGAATCATGCTGAATGCTTACGGCACAAACATCTGTCAGTACATTAATAAAGCAAACCTTGTTGCATCTCGTTTGAGTTCATACAAGCATGTCTGCATCCACAGTGAGAACAAACACCTGACCTGACATGAAAATATGACAATGTCAGTGAAGTAGAAGGTGGAAGGAGGAGATGAGGAATCCTGAGGCCATGTAGTCATGTATGACCCTAAAATAGCAGGTGAGGCATCTGAAGGTATCAAATGAAGGTCTTTAATTATTTGTTCAGCGTCTGTTAGTAAAATTAGTAAGAGTTGTAGAAGAAATAGTTTGCCACCTTAAATCAACAACTGTGGACATAGTACCATCTGACTTTTTAAAAACCGTTTTCCGCTCAGTAGAAATTGATCTCCTACAAATAGTAAATGGCTCACTGGCATCAGGCATTTTTCCCAGTTCACTAAAGATGGCTGTCGTTAAAGCACTCCTAAACAGCAGAACTCCAGTTGCCTCCATAATGAACAACTACAGACCCGTCTCTAACCTCCTTTATATCAAAGATTAGCGAGAAAGTTGTTTTGAACCAGCTCAACGAATTCTTGAATGAAATCGATCAAGATTTCTAATTTCAATCAGGATTCAGGCGTCACCATGGTACTGAAACAGCTCTGCTCAAAGTGCTCAATGACATTAGACCGAACACTGATTCTGGTCAGGTATCAGTACTGGTTCTGCTGGATCTCAGTGCTGCGTTTGAGACTGTAGATCACAAAATCTTGTTGCACAGGCTGGGAAACTGGGTCAGACTTAACCCCTAATATAAACTCCTTAACCCCTAATATTAACTCCTTAACCCCTAATATTAACTCCTTAACCACTAATATTAACTCCTTAACCCCTAATATTAACTCCTTAACCCCTAATATTAACTCCTTAACCCCTAATATCAATCAATCAATCAATCAATCAAACTTTATTTATAAAGCGCTTTTCATACAGTTGTAACAAAGTGCTTTAC
>JBAMYA010036113.1:0-15612 GCA_037176975.1 Arrhamphus sclerolepis | reverse complement strand
CCCCCCCCCCCCCCCCCCCCCCCCCCCACCCCCCCCCCCCCCCCCCCCCCCCCCCCCCCCCTCCCCCCCACTCACGCTTTGGCGTAGCAGGTGTTTGTACATGAGGCTCCAGGTGATTTATTAGTAGACACAAGCCTCATCAAGTACTTTCACTGGATCTTCTGTCAGTGATGTTGGTTAAAATCATTTAAAAATGTAAATTTGGTTTATTTGGAACGCAGGTTCTTGTAAAAGCTGAATGTTTCATTTCTTTCTTTGAACTTCTGGGTTAACAACTGCAGAGATTGTTGACTTTTCCTTGTGTCTCTTTATCTGACTGCATTTATTGTTGTGTTCATGTCCATGTCTGAGTCTCTGTGAGACATTTCGTCTTCCTATTCTTGTTATAATTTAATTGCAATTTATACTTCTGTAGATCAGACTGAGTTTGAGGTGTGGGATTATTAGCATTTATGATTTTTTTCCAAGCTTCCTTTTTCTTCTGAGCAGAGCGTTGGATAATCTGTATAATCTGATAATCTGATAATCTTTCCTCTTCGCACCACTTTTCCTGTTTCCCAAAGAAGTGAAGGAGCCATTTCTGGTCAGTCGTTTATTTCAAAGAAGGAAACCCGCTTTCTTTTCATGTAATTAAGCAGTGATGTCTTAAATGACATTTATTCAGACTAATTATTGCGTGATGACTAATAAAGGAGGGATGTACTACTGATCCTCATCAGGAAGTCGTGGTGTTCAGTGTTCAACTGTTTCAGAAGATCAGGGTTGTTACGTTCATCTAGTCCAGGACTGACAACTGTCTTAAAGTGTCCACCTGTTTGTCCCTGGCTGCCGGCTGCAGTTACTGGGCGTTTGTCTGCTGTGATGTTAATAATTACGAATCTTCCTTCAGCGTCTCTAGTTGTATCATTACGGATAAACGGACAGACTAAAGTTGCTCCTCTTCGTCTGGAATTGAAATTAGCAGCAACTACGTGTTTGAGTCATGATGTCCTTCACGTTTGAAGGTCAGACTTGGAGATGTGCGTTTCTAGTAGAGACATTATGTCGCCTGCAATTTATTTACATGATCAAATATTATTTTGTGCTTTACGTTTGAATTTATTCCTCAAATATCTGAACTTGTAGTGTTTCATGAGTTCATAATTAGAAGTAGTTGGTTTGTGAGTTCTGGAGACGCTTATGAAAACCTGAGAACGGGTTTGTGTGAAAACCTGGACAGGTGCTCGGTGTGGGTGGAGAATGTGTGTGTGAGGTGTGTGTTGTTCGTCAGAGTGAGTCTATTAGACGGCGGGAAAGAAAGGACGTGAGAAACAAAGTGGACAGAGACATGTAGCAGAACAAACATCACATATCGAGAGAAAAAAATAAACATTTTTAAGGAGAGAAACATAATTGAGTGCAACTTTAGAAACACAGACGAGGTTATATAAATCAGAGTTTGAGAGATATCACTTTAAAGGGACCCTGTGTAAGATTTCCTCCCATCTAGCAGTGAGCTCGCATACTGCAACCTTTCAAGTCGTCCACCAACACAACTTCTAGCAGTTTTCTCTCAGCTGATGAGCTTAGTTATATGAAATAATAGTTGTTTTCATTTGGTAATTTAGACCGAAAAAATGTCTTATATGTCCATTACGGGACAACTTATAAAGTTCTTTTTTTTACTTCAATGCTAATATCAGCCAGCAACAACTGAAAATGAAGACAAGCTAACCTAGCGATATAGCTACTAAGCTACGTAGCCACTATATTATATTTATAGCGCAGGTAGAGGCTCACGGAGCTCGGGAGGAGGCGGGCTCCCCGAGGCTGGGCGGCGAGAGACGAGTGCAGGTACCCAGCAAGAACCCCGAGGATGGGGCTTGAAGGAGCCAACCTGACCGGTCTGGGATAATTATCCAAACAAAACAGCAAGTGCTTCTTCTAAAACCTTGTAGCTTTGACGGGGAAATGTTCATTTTAGAAGAATCTGGTACCGAGACAGGGAGAGGAAGAAGACCATGAGGTGGGGGCAGTGGATTGGTCGGAGCTGGGCGAGAGTTTGTAGCCAACTACCAGTAGCGCTAGCACAAACGCAAAATGTGAAGCTGTATTTTCCTGGATGGTCCCTGCTGTGTACCGTAGTTTCAAGATGGCGGCGTAACATGGCGATCACCGTTGAATAAGCAAACGCAATGTATATGTAAATGAAAAATTCAAGACCTACCAGAACACTGTGATTTGTTGATGCAAGTAATTACTAATTAATAAGATCATGCTTTTGAATGAAACAGTCCATTTTTTAAGAGACAACCTAAAATATTACACAGTGTCCCTTTAAAACCCCAAGACACAATCCATTATACATCATAGAACAGTATTAAATGATGATAATATTTAATGCAACAACTGCCATAAATTGAAAGATTAAAATGACCAAAACCAAGAAAGCTGATAAAACTATTACAAATTGTTGGGATTAAACACTTAACCTGTGACAAAAGCCAAAGAAAATAGATACATCTGCGTCAAGTCCTACCGTGGCAAAGATCCGATGTGGGTGGAAGTCTGTTGCACAGTTTAAATGCTGCAACCTGAAAAACTCTAAAAGCAGCTGATGCGGTGACCTTAGTTCTCTGGGTGGATTATGAGTATAAAGTAACTCAGCAAATAGAGGTATCAGTTTAATTTGCACTTTTTAAATTGAACATCTTTTCAGAAGAGAATGCTTGTAGTTGAATGGATGTAATTAAACCAGTATAGAGGAGGAAAAAGAAATCAACAGGCCCTCTTCCTAGCTCCTGTTTGTCTCTGCCTGGCTGACTTGTTTCTTTCTCACCATCACACATCCATGAGTGTGATCTGTGAAACTCACACCAAAGCGGTCACTGTTGTTTAAGGACCGTGCAGTCATATTAATGTTGCGTGACGACGCTGTGGAGTGGTCGTCATACACACTGAAGTTCATCAGCTGTTTGTTCTCTTCATACTCATGCTTGTCAGTGATTGATGGCTCTGCCCCACAACATCACAGCCAGCGAAACCATATTTATTTTATTTAATTTAATGTCTAATGAGATGAGCGGTCGGTCTCTGCCTGTGCTGGATAGATACAGCTGCAACTCTGAAAGACAAGAAAACACACAACGGGCACACAAACAAGACACTGGGAGACGGACATCTGAAGGACAGAGGAAAACAACCAAAAGACAAAAACAGGCAGAAACAAAGCCAGCAACCGTCCCAGGTCTCTAAAACCGAATCCAGACCACTGCAGTAATTTGTCCCCATCAAAACTGTGGAGTGCCGGTGTGTGTCTGTGTTTATATGTGTGTATGCAAGGCTTTACCTGAACTGCACTAAGAGTTGGGGGGGCCAAACCCAGGCAACCAGCAGACTCCACGGGGGACCAGAAGAGGGAAAGGTGCAAGTCCACCACCAGCAACCACACCTCCCGCCCTACAAAAGGCCCGCCTGGGGAGATGGGGCCGACACTGACGGGCCAGTACCCACCCCAATGTCCAAGGTTGAAACTCTAGAGCCAAAGACGCCCCCAGCTGCCAGAGCAGCGAGGGGAAAACGGGGGAGACGGGCACAGAAGGGGCGAGAACCCCCCAACGGGGTGCCACCCAGGCAAGCCCAACGGCAAAGAGCCCCAAACCCAGACTGGACAGTGGACACCCTGTCCCACAGATACACCAACATCATATGAAACGCGCACTGACAAGGACAAGGACAATCAAGGGACAAGGACATATAACAGAGTCATAATACAATAATACATGATGCATCTGATTTATTTTTTTATTAACTTTATTGATCCAGTGGGGAGATTTTTCCTGTGTCGGACCCATCCAGACTTCTACACTCGGAGCCGTGGGCTGCCCAGGTAGCAGTCGGGGTCTTGGGTGCCTTGCTCATGGGCACCTCATCTGCAGGTGTGGACATGGGGAAAGACCTTTCAGGACTCCCACTGCCCACATCATTGGTACTGGATGGGGATCAAACCAGCAGTCCTCCAGTTACCCGTCCAATTCCCCAACCAGCAGCCCCCAGATGCCCTTGTCTTGTTGTGTTTATGTGGAGCTGCAGAAATAATAGTCTAAAAGATGCTGCACATCAACTCTAGTGATGTTTCAAAGTATTAATGAATCATTAATGAAGGACTCAGAGTTAAATAATGCACTTCTCTTTGCTCCCTGTTTATTTTCTCCAACAAACTTTAACACTTGCCAAAGCAAACAAGGTTAGCAGCTTGGGGCTTGAGCAACTTTACATTCTGCCAGCAAGCCTTTCTGTGGCATCTGGGATCTTTACACCCAAAGTTGTTGACCACTTAAAAGCACAGCATCGTTAGCTAAATAGGTGAACATAAGCTTCCTCTAAAGTTTAACATTCATGCACAGATCTTTTTTTTCTGTCATAACATATTTCTAAAGTAGAATATACAAGGTGCTTTATTCAGCATGATATGATAAATTCTCTCGACAGACTAATTTCGTTAGTCATACGGTTTCTTCACAACTTGTTATAGTGTGTCATTAATGGAACAGCATCACCAGTTTATTCTGTACTGAAGTAAAATGGACATAATTTACATGAAGATCAAATTTCTTTCATCCTCTGCTGTGTTCTTCTCTGTCCTGAGAAATCCTGGACCACTAACTGCATTAAGACTGAGGCAGGGTGAGGACATGAATGCAGGAGACCTGGGACACAGAAGTAATCAAACAAAGTCCTTTCATAGATAAAACACAAGTGCTGCAGGTATCCCAGGGAATGAGGAAAACTAATAAAAAAACTGAATGGCGAAAGAGTAAGAGAGCAAAACAGAAACCAGAAACTTGCAAGTAGACAATCCAAATGACCAGATAAACGACAGAGACACAGCAAAGTGGCAAAACAGATGGTCTAGCAGGGAAAAACAGGGAAAATACAAGACAACATACAGTATTCAGTACCAGGGGTTGCTGAGACGCAGATGTCAATGATCAGGAGAGATGAGATCAGGGAAGTCAAACCAAACAGACTGAGAAGAAAACAAGACTAAAACAGGAGCCTCAAAAAACATAAAAGAGCAAAGAAGCCAGGAATGAAACAGAACTGAGGACCAAAGTCATAACACATAAGAACAAAAATCAAGATTCGTTCAGAAAAATCTAAAAGCAGAACTCAGGAAAATAAATCCAGCACAATAACGACCTGCCAGTCTACAACACCCCTGAACGGCCCTGCTGACCAGTGACTATGACCTCCTGGGCTAATCTTCAGTATTTTGTCTCCGGCGTAGATTTCCCTGTTGAAGCAGAGTCTGGAGATGCAGCTGTCCCAGTCCCAGTCATCACTGCAGCAGTTACAACACCAGTTCAGCCAGGAGAGGGAACACCTGAGGATGCAGCTGGATGAGCTGCAGACCGAGCATCAGCGGCGACAGCAGCGTCTGCAGGACGTCCACTGCTGCACCATTCAGGACATGGAGCACGCCAGGCAGCGTGACCTGAAGGTGGGTGCTGGCCACACACATACGCACAGCCTAAAGCTGAGGAAGCAGATTTTATGTTACTTGCTGCACTGCAAATACTAATAAATCTTCACATGCGGCATTTTACAACAAAATTCACTGTTAATCCTTGAGGATTTATAAACTTGTTTAGTTGTATTTTCTTTTTCTTAAAATTTTTTGAAATATTTTTAATCATGCGTTCATATTTATTCCCACTATCAACTATCCACTGGTTCCCGTAGCCATGCACTTACGAACATCACAGGCACTTTGCACGTTCATCATTTGCCTTGTGCATTAAATTCTTCCATAGAATAAAAAGAATAAAAATGAAATTAAATGGTACACATTTCCAAGCCAGCTCAGGATCTAAGGCTGGAGAGCAGCCTGGCTGTCAGAGAGCTACCTCCACAAAGAACAGCAATCAGAACAATAACTGCAAAGAAAGGACTGTAAGTTATATTATGGAAGCACATTCTATCTTCTGCAGCTCTACTCAGGGCCCAAAAAGAAGTGGAGAACTCAGGTTTTATTCTTCCTTATGAGTCATCATTTCTGTGTGAAGTGAGTTGAGTTGATCACGTTCATTAAAGGCAGCAGGTGTTAAGAACGAATCGAGACACATCAGCAGCAAAAACACTAATATCATGTTCGTGATGTATTAACCCAGTGTGATTTCAGAGGAAATAACTCTTTTCAAAATAACTGCAAACAAAACATGAATAAAGTATGTTCCTTTGTAGTTTTGTATTATTATAAATAGGAAGAAGCATTAAAAAACACAATTTTTTCAGTACGAGAAGGAGAGAACGTATTGTAATTGACTGACTTATGATTCATCAAATCACTCTGAGATCCCAAAGTTATATTTACCAATATCATTATCATGTGTGCCTTTTGGAATATTTACTTCTGTCTATAGTTGTTGTTAAAGGGATGGTCCTCTGTGTGCTACAGAATGATTTAATGAAACAAAATAATTAAGTAATGCAGACATTCAAACTTTAATTGTTAATGAAAAAAGTCATTTCATTTCCCCATACGACAGGGGCAGTCCACATCCAGGCCAGACCAGATCCTGACCCGCATGTACAAATATGATAGCGTGTACATATTATGTATTATAGGCTACCGGGGAGGGGAAATTTGGTTACTAAGAATGAACTATGGTGCACAATGTGAGCAAGACAAGAATGTGTTTATGAAGGTCTCGTCAGCAAACCTCCAAACTGAGCTGAGGACTTTTTCTTTTATCCTTGCCAATAGATTAAATTTAACTAATGCATGTAGTGTAATACTTCATGAAGTTTTACCTCACTTTTTGAAGCTAAAGAATACAAAATAAGTCATTTTATTAGATATGTCAATTAGTGCTGGGCAATACAGCAAAATGTCTTTAGTTTTGATAATTCCATTATCGATATGAGTAACATCAAAACCACACTGAAAGTGCTAAGAAAGTCCAGAAAGGACATATGTACCCACAAACATCTGAAAAATTAAACTGTCAAATCCATAAACCTTGTCCTATAAAACTATATGTTTTGGATGTAAAAATGTTAACAAAATAAATCAATGTTCACCTCTTATTTAATCAAGAATCATGACATTACCATCGAACAAACAAACAAACTTTGTCAAGCATTTTCATAGTAATATTGTATATCAAAATATTTCAAATGTGTTCATAGTTATTAATAAATGTTATATTGCAGTGTTAATGTGCTGTCCACAAATATGCTGCATCATCTTGTTTCTTTTGCTGTTTTTTTACAGTAGGTGTCTTTGAGTGTCCTGAAAAGCGTTAAATACATTTGATGTATTATTATTATTATTATCATCGTTATTATTATTGTTGTTGTTGTTATTATTATCATTTTTGTTATTATTGTTATTATTATTATTGTTCAGTTCTAAAATTCACTGGAAAATGTTACATTGAAGCACAGCAATGAACAAATGTTTCAAATGAAAATGAAACATTTTCACCAAATGCAAACCGTTTATACCTTCAACGTGCACGGGAACTATGAGCTCTGGCATTTATATCGTCTGCCAGTTAGAAAACTCCTCAGGAGAACTCATCCCTGACATTTGATTTCTATGAAGCGATGTCAGAGTCAAGGTCAGACGGGGAGTGACTCATGGCCACTGTTAGTCACTCTGGCAGCAGACAGCTTCTGCATCCAGCAGCTTTAGTGACAGCTCTGTGTTTCTGCTGTATAATGTCAAAATATGCATGCACAAACACAACATACCCACTACTTAAGATGCCAAGAAAATGTTCTTCACCGCTAATCCTTCCATTTCACAGTCAAGGTCAATTTGGATCAGCTATAAATCACAATTCCAAATCCCCTTTTCCTCTAGGATGATGTAATTGTATTAATGCTGTAGGGAGAGTGGAGGTCAGAGAACAGTGTCCTTATTGTGTTTTTCTCAAGTTGAAATCAGAATGACGATGAGTGTGTGTTGGGATGGATAGCACCTCTTAGCCACAAGCTTTTATGAAATCAGCAGTCTTTATTATTCTCAAATGAACTAAAGTGAATGCTCTCTGGTACATGTTCACTCTGTACACCAGCAGTTGACCACTTTTTTTTGCTCAGTGTTCTTTCTTCGTTACAAGCTTTACTGAGGAGTCTTTATATTTTAGTTAGCAGTGCAGGGGGAGAAAACCCAATTATCCAGAGAGAAGCCATTTGAAGGATGATTTGTGTGCGTGTGCTTCATGTGTGTTGGGGTGATGGCGGAGCTGCATTCGTTTTGTCTGGTGTTATCTCTTCACAGTTCACAGGAAGTTATTTCCAGCGAGTAATGAAATTGTTTCAAATTCCTGCGAAACAAGCATGCAAACACACATAACTACATTTAGTTCCTGCACTTGCTGCTATGAAAGGTTACACATAGAAATGTGAAGCAAGTAACGCCACATCTTTCCCAGTGCATCAAGAAGGAGCATTGTTTTACTAGACAGATGCACTTTTCATTGTGTTAAGATCTCAAAGCAAACTAATATGCAAAATGTAATGTAATCCACTTTGGCCGAGCCTCAAATACATTGTTCATTCATGAACTGATGATGAGAGCATTAGACCCCCAGGTAAAGTCCTCTCCAGAACATTAAAATATTCCCAGTGGGCTTAAGGTTTGGGGTTTGTGGTAGCCATTTTATGTGTAAAAATTCAATTCAATTCAATAATACTTCATTTTAATCCCTGAAGGGAAATTCAGTTATTGCAGCAGTCATCATGATGTGAGTGTCTTCAGAGTCACTGTAGATGGTTTTTGCTGTGGCAGGAAGAGTCTCCTTCATGATACGGGGACAGTGATGTCTCATTGTCCCTGCATCATGAAGCTCTTCTCTCACAGCTCATTAAAGGCAGGACTGGTGAGTCTTGCTTCCACATTGGTGTCTTGCATGTGAAGACAGAGGTGGTTTGGGGGTTGAAGCTGACACACTGCAGATTTGACAGGTGGAGGTGGTGTGGTGAAACACACCAGTCCTGCCAGTGACACTCCTGTCACTGAGATGATTCTGGAAAGCCAGTATGCAGTGTGTAAAACACCCATGATGCAATGCTGTTCTGATTCTGTTTGGTCAGTCCAGGCGGCGTACAGATTGGTGGTCCTGGACTTAATCCCAGGTGTTTAACCTGTCAACCAGTAGCTGTTTTTGCCCCTGTGGTGTTATTGCTAATCCCCTTGTGTGTGCTGTTCATGTATTGATCCATGTGTCTACTCATCTTAGCTGTAATGGTAGATGATAGGAGCTTCCATCAGGTGCTGAGGAAGGTTACAGGCGGGTAGTTGGATGGTTTAGTTCATGATGGGTACTGTGTGGCCTTGGATTAGCCATTCTGGATGGGTCCCTGACCATAGCAGCTAGGCCATTTGTGCTTCCAGCCATTCGTGAAGTGCAGTCAGCTTCTTCAGCCTGTAGGCGTTAATCATGTTGGGCCCTGGTGCTGTTCAGCTCTTCATTTTTGACACTCTTTCTTGGATGTATGTTTGTGGTGACTACTGGGTCTGTTCTGGGGGGTTTCTGTGTTCTGCTTGTAGATCCGCCAGTAGATCACCCCTTTCTCCCAGATACTATTACAGTATTGTTCAGTCTCAGCAACTGGCTAATGTTGTGACAAGGTGGCCTGGATCAACCCACAACTGTTCTGATGGGACTTTGTTATTTAGCTTTGGCAGCTAGAAGGTTGTTGAGTTGCTCCAGGACTTCAGATGTCCTTGTGTTAAGGTGGGGATGGTAAGATCCCCCGCTGCCCTGCCGTACTGGCGCCCCCTTGCCATAGCATCTTTGCACCTCGTCTATCTCTAACTGAGCAGACATTTGAACGCTGAGCTAGTAATTGATTCTTTGTCATTATGGATATGGAGTTTCAAAGCATTGATTTAACCACATTAAGTCTTTTTCACTTTTTCAGATTAAGGAAGAAGATATACTGTGCATGGCTTTATCTGCAACAGGCTACTTTGTAGCAAAGTGTTTTAAGAACCTAAATATTATCATACTGTCACTGCTAGAAGGCTGACGGAGACCAAAATAAGGGGGCGTTTGACTAACCATTTTGTGTTTAGCTGTAGTTTAGTTTAGGCATTAAGAATCTGCTCTTGGGTTTTAGGCCATTAGTCTGTCTACCACCTGTGCAAGCCTGATGTCATGTCTGAATACGCATCAAATGTGCTTTCAGGGCACAGCACTTTGAGATGCTTTAGTTCCTCAGACATTATCTTCAAGTTGTCCTTGGGGTTGGGATTAAAACCTGAGCCAAAGCTGCTAGATCGTCCTGCCAGAGGCACTGAAGGCCAGAGTCTCAGTTCATGTCTTTGTGTCTTTGTATTTTATCTCTTCCAGCTGTTTATCAGTTTCATTCATTTCATTTAGTTAAATGTATTTGCCCACAACTAAACAAATACTGACTGACCACTAATGGAAAGAAGATTGAGAAAACCAGCCTTCCTCCACCCAAGGAGGAGAGGAGGCAATGAAAGTAACAACATTAAAGTCAATTTTCAATTATAGGATTCACTGTGATTAGGAGCGATTAATGTCCTCTCTTTAATTAAAGGAATAAGAGCTATGTTTTCTTTAATGATCCACAGAACAAAAGAACCAATGATCAATAGCAGTGAAAAGCGAGATTAGTGGCTTTTAATACTCACTTTCTTGTACCGTGACACTGTCATCCAGTGGAGTTTGAACAGACTTCTGTAGGAGTTAGTTAAACAGGCTGAGGATTAGCTGCTAAAACAGAAAGTGCTCTCAGGCCTGTAATGTGTTGGTGGTGGTACTTTCAGTTGGAAAAGGAAGTGAATTGATTTAAGCTTTTCTTATGTGATACGTTAAGAGCAAGCATGGGCTGCTAGGAGAAGGAGAAGCTTAAAGATCGATATTTTGAGACAAAGGAAACACGAGTCATGTATTTATTGAGACGGCATTTTAAATCTGCTTACAGAACAAAGTTGTGAAGATGCTCGCGCACAAGTGAGGGAAGAGATCAGTTCATCTCAGTTAGTCAGTTTCATTCAGTTCAGCACAAATCAGTTAAATTCTGCTTCATGACTTTCAGAAAAAAAGTCAAATTCAGTCAGTCATTCTTTATTATAAAGACATTACAGTGACATTGTAGAATATTAAAGCAGTGTATCTTTTGTTCCAGTTTGAACTGAGGATGTGCAGTGTTGCCAGTTATGTTTTATAACTTCTTCTGTGTGCAACCAGCAGCAGAGGCTCCAGAACAGCTTCCTCATCATGCTCTTTATCATCTTACACTCCACTTTCTTCCAGGTCAGCCAAGAGTTTGAAGTCCTTGAGGTTTCCTGCTTCTGGTCACCTGAACGAAGGAGCCCCGCCCCCAACTGTCCTGTAGAATATTTTTAGCCTTTGTCATCATCTTAGAAAAACAATATTTAATTTCAATTTGCCCCATTCAAGGAAAACATTTTCAGCCTCAAGGATTTAACACCAAACTGTTATTATAAAAGGTGGTCATTTTTCCTGAATTAAATTGCACTGAGGGGGAAGTCTACGATCTGGGTTTGCTGCAGTTGGTCAGGTCTAGGTTCAGGTCTAGGTGCAGGAACACTGAGGTCAGCAGACCACCTGAACCGACTGAATGTCCAGGTTATTCCATCAGTGGACATTTTGCTCTATGATGGCATGGACATATTCCAAGATGACCAGAAGCAGGAAACCTCAAGGACTTCAGACTCTTGGCTGACCTGGAAGAAAGTGGAGTGTAAGATGATAAAGAGCATGATGAGGAAGACTGGATCAGGCTCAGACCTGAATCTTTGGGATGTGCTGGAGAAGACTTTGTTCCCATTATTACCAGTTCTTGGAGCAAAGTTAAAGCAACTCTGGATGGAAATGAATGTGGTGACATTGAATAAGCTTATTGAAACGTTGCCATGGTGAATGTGTGATGTAATCAGAGCTAAAGGTGGTCCAACAAAATATGAGAGTGTAACTTCTTCTTCTTCATCTTCTTCTTCTTCTTCTTTTTTTTTAAATTTTGGACAGGGAGTATGTGTCAGCACCATCCTAAAGGTTATTTATTGGATTTGACTGGATCACTTAACAGGGGGGTCAGTGTCATCCAAAGCTTTAAAAGCACACATGCCACCGAAGCCTGAGGCCACTTTGAAACCACGTACTGCCCATACAAAGCAGTGTACAGAATGTTCTGGATACTCGTCCACACCGTATGCCACTGGCAGGATAAAGAGACATAAAATGTGATAGAAAATTCAGTAAATTAGGAGCTGTGCAGATTCAAAACCCATGTTCTGTATTTGTTATGTAAACCCAGCAACTGGAACTTTCCAAGGTTCCACAGTCTGATAAAAGAGGATGGTTTTTACCACATGTGCTTTATTTCTGTTGCAGCACATTTAGTAGACATAGTGAAGATTTATGTGTACAAAAAAGGTTCAACCCGTGTCATTTCCTCACCTCTAAATCTCTCCATTACAATTTTTATTCAGCTGGAGTAAGAATGACACTTTTTGATGGAGCTTTTTAAATCTCTCTCTTGGCCATTGAACAGGAAAAGGAGTTTGCATTTCCAAAGTCTGACTCGATAAGACGGACAGACTCGGGAGTCTGAGCCCAAGGTCATTCAGCTCAGTCTTGAAATTGTGAAGTTCTTACTGTGAATCTTATGTGGACGAAAATAAAAACCTTTAAGGGCTAAGCACACAGAATCAAACTACAACAAATTTCTCTGCAGGAAATCAACGGCACATATTGGTGAAATGCAAATGTAAAAACATGTTAAATTCAGAAACAAAGTTTCTATGAAACTATAAAAGTAAAAGAAACGTTGCTCAGTCTGCAGCAAGAGTCACATACAACCAGGAGGCCCACTAAAAGCAGAGCAGGCTAAATTAATGAGACAGGCATATTAATCAAAAGGAAAGATATGACGTTCCATAAATCTAGTAAAAACACCAAACAGCTTAATCACCAAACTACAATGCTCGATGTATTTATTATTCAAGAGGAAAATTAATGCTAAAGACAGAAATTTATACAGATCAGGTTGGAGGTTGGATTAAGCAGAACAGTGAAGTGAAGAGAATTACTGACATAAAAAACAGGTTGTTGTGACCTATTATATTATTATATATTTTAGTGTTGATAAATGATTAGAATGAACTGTAACGTCTTAATCAACTTTGCTCATTAATGCTTCTTTTTTGCATCAGTTCTTTTTAAATAAGACAGCATCATCTATCAATTCATCACTCAAACTGAGTCTAGAGTCCTCTTACTCTGTTGCATATTTATGGTATTACACTTTGATGAATTAATGTGAACAGATGTTTCCTTCAAGTTTTAATGAAAAAAATAATAACAATAATTTGATCATAATGTTATTAGACATGGATACAAAATTAATGTTGTTTGTGTTTTGTTTGTCTTAGATCACTGTATGGACACATAGTTTGGAAATTCTTTTTTTTAAGTTGGTGGGAAGACCTGAGATGTTAAAAAGTAAATAAGCCACATTAAAATAAATGAGATAAATCTCCAGCAGCACAGTTCATTTAATGATCTGTCTTTTCCAGGTGAGAATTTCACTCTAATCTGATTATTTGCATGTATTACTTATTATACAAATATTGATTTGGGCTTTCTTAGTTCCTGATAAAGAACATCTGCTGGATAACTCGAGTGAAACCATAAAAATTAAAGTAATGAACTGGATCAGACTTAATTGTTTACATAATTGTAGGCACCTCATTAAGATTACATGAAAAAATTGTAAATATCTCTGAACAGCTTGCAGTATTGATTTCCGGGCTCTTTGATGTTGGAAAATGGTCGGTTGAACAATGCATTTTGATGAGACGTGAAGCTGAAATGTCAGATGAATGTCAGATTCTTCAGCTTTTAGCAGTTCAGTGATGTTTCTTCTGCTGCTCACTAAGAACTGTTCCAGTCCTGAACCTTCGTACCCATTATTTGTCCTTCCCACCATCGTCACTTCTTACATCGCCTCTTCTTCCTTACAATCGTTCCCTCTTTAACTCCCCTTCTGTCTCCATCAGGAATTGGAGGAGCGCCTCCGCCATCATCACCATGCAGAGCTGCAGTCCCTCAGAGAAGCTCACAGACAGAGCATCGAGACGCTCAAACAGCAGTCCGAGCAAGAGCTCCAGACGCTCCGCTTTGAGCTGGAGGACGAGGGCAAAGCCATGCTGGGTGAGAGCTGAAGAGACGTTCTTTGACTGAATTTTCTCCCAGTCTGCATGTGAACTCACAGGGTCAGATTGATGTTAAAATGACAAAGGACATTTTCTCTGTCTCATGTTTGTGTTGTATGTACAGAGAAATAACAACAATAGGAGGTCCAGTACATAGACTTAGTTTTTACTTCTCAAAACACAGATTTCTATTTTATATTGAATTTGGGATCAAAGGTGCTTTGTGGGGCCTTACAAAGCTGGTGGGTCTCACAGAGCAACACAAACCACACACTGAACCTTACCCAAAATAAAATCAGAAATCTCCAAGTCTCCATACAATGTTATGATATGGACTAATATGAGATGTGGGAATGTTTTTAACTGGAGAAGAAGGTAGAGGGTTTTTTGGCAACAAGACACTGGCATGCATGAGTCCAAGTATGTGCTGCAAACAAAGAGCAGGAAATACAACACAAACAGAGAGAGGAGGATGTGTACTCTGCTAAGAACATCGTTACACACCAACGTCTTCCTCTCTGGTGTGACACCGCTGGTCGGTTGGGACTGAACCAGCTGATATTCATTTACTCTGATAAGGAGCAAGACTTTCTGATTACTGACTGATTTCAGCTAGTGTCTTAGCTTTCCATGCCTTTTTGCACCTCCCTTCCTTCATGTGTTCAGGACTTTTTTCCACTGTCATTTGACCTTATTACACACAACTTCATGGACATTCATGATTTTCTTTGCATGTTTGCAAGTTGCAGAAATATATAGAAATTGTCAGGAATGTATTTTCTCAGAAAAGTTGTGAAATAGTGTTCAATGCATATTTTCCCTTTTGTATTGTGGGTAAAACAAAAAAGTCACTGATGTGCATATTTTTTGCACATCTGAAATGATCAACAACCTGAAAAGTAACTTTGTTTGGGTGCACCTAAGTATGACGGTATCATTGGGTGAGCCTTTCCCAGTTCTACTTTGACATCACAGACCAAGATATGGGTGGACTCATCCAGTCCTCCCAGTCCTAGTTGTCCTTTGGAAGTGGATAGAACAGAGTCTTAAAACACCTCTATTTTCCATACACCAGAGGAAAATGTAGGTGGGCTGGAGTGACACACCCCTAAAACTGGCTGATAGGTAAGCTAAAAAATAAGGTAAAATTATTTTGAAGGTTTTTTTACCAGTCCCCCAGTTAAGACCCCAAGGACTTGTGTAAACTTTTTTAAAGAATTTTTTAAACAGTTTAATACAATATTACACACATGAACAATAACCATGTCATAACCAATAGATTTAGTAAAGAATCTTGTCGTTGACATCCTACAGCCTGGAGCTCATGGACCCCCCCCCCCCATTATTTCTATCCATGGAAACTTCTCAGACTATTCAAATGTGTTTGGTCCTGGAAGAAGAATATT
>JBAMYA010036082.1:0-15618 GCA_037176975.1 Arrhamphus sclerolepis | reverse complement strand
CCCCCCCCCCCCCCCCCCTCCTTCCCCCCCCCAACCCCCTCCTTGTTAAAACTTTTGATCTGAGAAAGCAGAGCTGGTATCGCTGTGAGGCTATGTTGAGAGATCAATGAGAAGGCAGAACAAAGTCATCAGAAATATCTCTCATAGCCAGGGAGAACCAGCTTAGGAGAAAATACGCAATCAACATATTCAGTCCAGCAATTAGCCTGTTGCTAAAGCAGATTTATTTGAATGTAAACTTCTTGAGTGTAAGTGGTTATAGGGGCAGGACACAAATATAGATGTTTTCTGTGGCCAAGTTCAAAAGGAGAAAATGTTTCTCCTCTGACTAAAAGGTCAAATGTCCAACAGGCCAAAAACATAAGAACTTTACTGCTCAATTTCCTGAATTCAGTTTTAAATGTAGAATCAGTAAAACAGACAAGCAGCTTAAAAAGTATTTATCATTTTAAAATTTCAATGTCAGGTTCACTGGGCTTGAAACAAAGCAGAAGGAGACCACGACTAAATAATACTGGCAGGATGTCACTTTGCAGAACCTTAAACATTATTGGAGCTAACCACTGCTGCTAAAGACAAAGTACGAAAGCCATAGAGCTCTGTGATATTCCAACACTTGTGATCACCATATAGGGAGTCAAAAGAACCATTATATGCCAGACCATGAATCACCTCACCTCAGATTTTAGCATGCAGACCACACACAACCTGGCACTTTTTATATTTACACAGACAAAACACCAGGTTCTCCTAACATACTTCCACTGAAAGAGCTGGCAGAGTACTGCCAGTTATTTTCCAGAACTATTCCTGGATTGGCCCCAAAGAGAAGGATGGTTTTGCAACTACAGTGGCTTTTAAGGTCAAAGGTGTTGTTCAGGCCAAAATTTAGAACACTTTATAGTTTTATGTTTACTGTACCATTCAGGTAGTAAGGTTGCATTTGAGGTACAGTATCAGTTCTGACCAATGTAACATTATTTGGACAGCGTACTGATTTTATAATGTTCTGACTGATCTAACAAAATAGATTTAAAAAAAAAATCATCATACTGGATTCATCAATCTTATTCAGACACACTACAGCAAAGTGAGATATCAGTCAAACAAGTGTGCTGTGATTTTGTAAAACATACCATCAATGGATGCACTTCAAACTCTTAATTTTAAGTTTGCTGAACAGGTGGTGTCACAAAACAGTTTCTATTGGGCTTTATCATAAAAAGGTTTTATTATATCTGCAATTTTTAACCCCAGAACAACCTTTTATTTCACCAAAACTGTGCTCACTATTCAGTTTCCTCCCTGCTGCCTGTTGTTTGTGCGTCAGAAGCTGATTATACTCCGCTACAAAAGTGCACACAGACAATTTTGTAGACATACAAATTATAGTATTCCTGTCACAAAGACCAAAAATGTGGTATTCAGCAGAGTTTGTCCTGCTCAAGTGGCTCAGATGCTGTACCTGTGAAAAGTCAAGCATGTGTCTTATCTATGAAGGCTACTACAAGTAGTTCAAACTTAGACTTCACATTCAACACTTGGGGACACTTTTAGACAAGTTTAGATTAGCTTAATAGAGAGACAGATGTTTGAAAGGGGGCAAGTTCAGCAAGTTCATGAAGAGTGCATTTATTGGTTTCTTTTTCACTTTGTCACTTGCAAAATGAATATACAAGTCATATCATCTAACATTAATCATAAGGGATGATAGTGTTCAACAGTATTAAGCATGTAATCCATACTTGGTTGAGATTTAAGTTGAGATTTATGACAGACAGTTCTGTACATCTTTTATTCATTTAATGGAAGGTCATTCTAACAGTCCACCAACGATCAAGCTTTTGATTTTGGTCACATCCATTTGACGTAGATCATTTTAACATTCTGCTCTGTATACGAGCATTTTGTTGGGCTCACCCAACAGGATGCTTACAAATAACTGATTTGCTGTACGTGCAGCCACGTCTGCAGTTCAGCTCCCTCCTGGCTCCAGTGTCGTCTAGCTTTGCAACTGAAACATGCAACTACCCTGCCTCGTACCACAAAGATGACTCAAGTTACAAATATAAGTCTTAATGTTAACTCTTACACAATTAGCAGTCATTTAAAACTGTATAAATTTATCTTTTCAAATGAGACCATGGTGTATACCTTTTACAGAAATCAGACAATTTCCATTATTCATTGAAAGGCGAGGGTTGAAACAGTAACAAGTCACAACGCTGACGTCAAATTTTTCAGTTTCAACCAAAGTTGAATTGGTTAAGTTATTGCACAGCCAATTGTTAATAAGTTGCTGTGTGTAATAGGGGCTTCCCAAGTACCTCAAAGTGGTCGGACCAGTTGAAAACGGTTTTTACAGCTGCATTCGGAAGGTACACTGTCTGGTTTACAATTTAAAACCGATTCCCACTGACTCGCAAAGGCACTGATTTAACATGAGGGCAAAGACGAAACGGCCCTGAACCTCAGAAGAAATTCAAGACTATGTTCCTGTCAATTCAGCAAGGAAAATGTTCAACACTGACAGTGACACGAGTGGTGATCCTGTCTACTTTACCTGGAATAACAGTAAGAAACCGTAGTGCAGAAACGTGCAGGTCTGCAAAGCCCCAGAAGTGTGAGTTCTGCCCCCTTACACATCATATTCCGTATTAGGATTGTTTGCAGTTCGCATACCAAGCAGGTGTTGACGTGGAAGACGGCATCCTCTACCTTCTACACTGAACCGACTCGCACTTGGATAAGGGGAATGGCACAGTGAGGATTCTCTTCTTGGATTTTTTGAGTGCCTTTAATACCATCCAGCCCTCATACTTCAGGATAAACTGATCGAGATGCGAGCGGATCCCTGCCTGGTCACCTGGATCTCCAGCTACCTGCCTGACAGGCTGCAGTTTGTCAGGCTGAAGGACATCATGTCTGACACTGTGATCAGCAGCAGTGGAGCAGCACTGGAGCACCCCAGGGCACGGTGCCGGCACCTCTTCTTTTCACCCAGTATATCGCGGACTTCTGTTACAACTTGGAGCTGTGTCACATTCAGAAGATTGCTGACGATACAGCCATCATGGGGTGTATCAAGGATGATGGAGAGGAGGAGTATAGGAGCCTGGTGAAGGACTTTGCTGTTTAGTGCAAGACCAAAGAGCTGGTCATCAACTTCAGCAGGTCAAGACCAGTTCTTATTGAGGGAGTCATGGTGGAGGCTGTGGAATCATCTAAGTACTTCAGACTGTGGCTGAACGGCGAGCTGGACTGGACCAGTAACGCTGACCACCTGCACAGGAAGGGACAGACAGACTGTACTTTCTGAAGAGGATGCAGTCCTTTAACATCTGCAAGAAACTCCTGTGGATGTTTTACCAGTTAGTGGTCCCAGTGTCCTGTTTTACATCATGGTGTGCTGGGGGGGTAGCATAGCCAAGAAGGACACAGGCGGATTGGCTCTGTGGTCGGCCTGAAGCTGGTGGCAGAGAAGAGGACTCTGGGCAAACTACTGGACATTATGGACAATGCCAGTAACCCTCTGCACACCATCACCAGCAAACAGAGGAGCCTGTTCAGTAACAGACTCCTTTGTCCCTCACTCCATCAGTGTTTTTATATTTTAATTTCTTTATATCATTTGTTTATGCTACAATGGTGCTGCTGGAATCTTAATTTCCCTGAAGGAACCTCCCAAAGGGATCAATAAAGTTCTGTCTAGTTGGGTAGCCACTATAGTAATAAACACTGTATTTATGAATTGAATCTAAAGTTATGGAATTCAAGTATACAGACAGTGTTGTACACTTCAACGGTGGTGTTCACTGGGCTTTTAATTACAACTGGAAAGAAAAAGAATTAGTTTGAAATAACAATCTTGTTATAATGTTTTAAGACCGTGACATATTCATATTAGGACTGAACACTTTAAGGGCAGGAAAGCCACAAAATAAAAATAAAAATGTAATTGCAATTTTCCTGACAAATATTGCAATAAAGTTTCTGATGATGGGGCTTAAATTCAATTTTGACTCTGCATTATATACAGGAATACATCATATGCTGTATAGGATTGTATGGTGTTTGTTGAAGGGGATTTTCTGAGTCATTTGACTGAAATCCATGCAAGAGGGAACAGAATCTCGTTTCGTCAAGAGTTCTGATAAGGTTTCCGAACCTATACTCAGGACACACTCATACTATGTAGGTTGTGCCGTTTCTGCGTATGGTACAACTTCCCTTCAGATTCTACCACTGACCTGGTCCCACATGAATCCAGTCTCAATGGTGCTTCAGCACGATTGCCACTTCTTTGTTTGTCTGATCAGATACAATCCTCTCACATATTTTTACTTCTGTATTTTGCCACTATGTTAAATGACTGTCACGAGGGACTGCCGCATGGACACGCCATGGATACATTGTGGAGTCCTACTGGACTGCAGCATGTTTTAAACAGAGCCCTTTTGTTCTGTACATCTCATTTATATAATTCCCGCAAATAACTGTCATACAATAGAAGTCCCTCTTTTCTTTGGATGTTTCGTCTATACTTCATGAAGACTAAAATGTTATACTTGTGTCCAGCCGTGGATCTTTTTTTTTCTTAAACATTAGCTGGTGTGACCAACACACAATGAGAACCATACTTCTCATTGGTGGGCATGACTGTATCACATGGAAGATATTGTGACAGTGAAACTAGTGTGCAGTTATATTTTATGCTTTCATTAGACATGATGAGTGAAATATAATATAATTGTAGCCTTTGCAATTGACAAATTGGAGTGCTTTAAAGATTCAATTGAATTTTATTAAATGTTCAGCCCTGATTTACATGTGATTTCTTTGCTTTGAGTGTAAATAAGTACCAGTAAAAACAGAATCAGTGTCAATATCAATTTAGATTAAATCCAAACCAAACCCATATTTACTAATTAACTGAAGTTTCTTGGGTCGTATTTTCAAAAGTGCACAAAGTAAATGCTGAACTGCAATATCCATCACCGTCAAAATCTTTATTAATGCATACACACTGCACACACTGTATAAAAGCTTTAATTGACAAACAACACTGAGTTCTGCAGGGTAGGCCACATACTACTGCTGCTTTGCATTCACCATTTCAGACAGTAAGCATTCCTCCACAGCAGTGGATTTAGACAGGAATCAGCATGTGACGGCAGCCAGGCTTGGCTCTTAGTTCTATAAAACCAGTGATAAAAGAGATTCTGAGTGGCTTATATACAAGAAGGGAAACCTTTGGCCCCAACAGAACACAGTGGTCTCCACAGTTACTTTGCAATTTCACGCAGAATGCTGGATAGGCGTAATCAATTCTCTACCCTCCTCTAGCACCAACAGCCAGTCGCTGTCTCAGTCATCACTACTCCATTTAGGCAGTCCAAATGAGGAAGAAATCCTTTGTGGACACAGAAGGAAAAAAAAAAAGAAAGAAAAAGCCGTGAAGGCAGGGCAAAGGAGGGGTGAATGGTAAGATGGAAAGCCTCAGCATTCTCAGATTCATGGGGCATTGTCTTCCATTTGTTGAGTTTTTTTGTTTTGTTTTTTTTTAAGGGGGAAAAAAGTGTGATTTTTAGGTGGGAGAGCCATTTTGGAAAGGGAGGGGCTTCAGCATTCACAGTATGTGTGTGGGAATCATACTGCTGACACCTCTGGCCTTGGCTTGGCCTCATTACAATCACAAAAGCCATCGAGCAATCTCGCTTCACTGGCTAAGGGTGGACTATAGTGGGGTGCGGTCTGTGGGGAACAATGGGAGCTGCTTATTGGAGGTAAACTCGCTTGTGGATTCATGCGATGACAGGCAGAGCAGAGTTTACAACCAGAGCAGTTGCCATTCACACACAAAACACTAAAAGCCTTGAGGCCTTTCTTAGTGAAGAGAGATCAAAGTTTTTTTTTCCCCCCTTACACTTTCAGCTCACATCCTGCTTTTTATCTTCAAAGCATGAGCTCTAAAATCCAACAAATGACACAATTACAAGAGCCCACAGAAAATCTCCAGATAATCAACAGTTCCAGCAGTTGAGTATACTTGAGTATAATTTCTACAAGACTCAACAAGAAGAAACAAATTGTGACCACAATATGAGGAGAGTAAAATATGCACGGTCCAGAAAGATGTCTCTCTTCTATAAATAACTTTCGAGAGGAATAAGTTGTAAATGATATCTGACACTGGAGACGTAAATGAATCTTAATAATCTTTCTTAACAAAAGAACATAAGACTAACTAAAAACCACCTCTGCCTTATACAACTGCTATTTCTTTGGTCTTTTAAGCAGCGTGTGAAGAACATGCTCTCTGAATTCCACACCAGTGTAGTCATGTGTTATTGTAGCCTTGAGTAAAAGCAGGTCCATTAATGGTCCGGTCATGTTATCTGCATAAAGCCATTTTTGAGTGATAAATCACTGGTGGGCCATATGTGCAGGCACACAGCCAATAAAAATCCTCTGTAGGAAGGAAACACGGGTGATAACATTCCAGCCCCTAGCATCGAATCACATGACATCCTGGAGAACATCAATGAATATGCCACCAAATGACTTAGTTAATTCTACGTTCTCAAAACCAGAGATTTTATAAAGCTTAAATGCTATCTTTTCTGTATCTTAAACAAGTGGCAATTCCCGTTTTATGTCACTGCTTGCGGAAAAAGACGGCGCCGACCCATGAATAACTGAGCAGCTGTACGTCACGAGTGCACCACCTGGTAAGACGGCCACCAAACATCGGAGCTACTCCTATAATTAGCCCTTTCTGGTGCTCGCACCAGTTTTCCACCATCTTGACTGAGGCAAAGTGCTGGGTGGGGGCTTACTCATTTCTGTGACCTGGGTGATCCACTGGCAAGACGCCAATGTGTGTTTTAGAAACCTACCGCTTCACAAGTCAGAGCTTCACTTGTGGAGTGATGGATGTCTCCGCTAATGCCCCATGGATATAATGTGAAATACTGAAGGGGTTTGACAGCAAGAACAAGCCACAATGTGTGAAGTTTATTGGTGATATTTGGTGGATCCATGCTATGTGAATACCTGCTTTACATGTGAGCGAGGAAAATATTTTATTAGGCTCCACATCATTTCCAGTGACATATTTTATTTTTAAACCTGTAAGGAATGTTTACTGTATACATCCATACAATCATGCACCTGAAAAATACTGAAAGTAATTATACTTACAATTTTTCCAGAGATGACAATCCAAAGAATGACCCCTTTCTGAGTTCTTGAATCTTGTTGTTGTTTAAGATTCTGTAGAAAGAAATAAAAAAATGTATAAATACAAAGCAACAGAATATACAATTAATCTGAAAAAAGTAGTTTAAGTCTTTTGTTACATATGTATTTTTACAGCATAAGTGTTTTTATGTGTTTCAACTTATCACACATCAAGTCCAATTTCATTCATGGGAGAAAACAAGATGCAGCACTCTAAACATCAGATAGGAATATCTGTTAATTAAATATGGACATTGAATCAAAAGGATCAGTGTCTTTTTTGTAATTAGTGGAAGGAGGCCACACACCTACTTGCCAAAACATAACAATATTAGGTCGCACTCCTTTGTGTTCTTGCCACTCTCAGCTTCCAGTCACAGATATCTGAACAAACATGAACCACCAGAACTTCAATATTTTCTTTCATGTGAAACTGGCAGCGTCTGAGCTTTCAAAAAGTCACAAAGAGTGATTAGAAACGAGCGTTCAAGTATATAAAATCATAACCCGATCTGCAGCGATTAAATAGCATACGGGACACTGGCCAAAGGAACTGACACAGAAATCTAAACTAATTACTTAATTGAGGTTACATCACTATAAAGGTAGTGTCATTCATGTGTTTACATGACATAAGAAAAACAATTGAATTACTGAATTTGTGCAACTGAGGTCATAGTTTTAAAATGCATGTAAATGCCTGAAACTGAACTAGACTGAATCTCTCAGTCAGACTAACACACACAGACAGCTGAGACAATGCCTCCTGGGTTTTTAACCCAGAAAGACGAGAAAAAAATGAAAAAGAGCAAAAGAGAGAAGAAAAATAATCAGTCAGGAAGAGCTGCGAGTCTGTCCAATTCAATAATTTACCATTTTTCCCAATCAGCTAAACCAAATATTTGATTTATCTTCCCATAACATTTTTTTTTTTAAAAATCTTGTTTCATTTCAAAGCTTGAGAAAAAACCGTCAAGTCCATGTGTGAATTTTGGAAACTTCCTCGCTGGGTAGTAAACTGCATTTTATAGACCAATTTGCAGTTAGTTACAAGCGAAGCAAAGGCACAACATGCCAAGCTTCAGAGCTCATCTCCACTTTTCTTCCAAACTTTTTCCCCCCAAAGGGATTCGAAACTAATGCCATTGTTCACTCCCAGCAGAAAAGCCAAGCTGGGACTTGTGGTCAGGGTATGTTTCTGGCCAGCAGGGAGGGGATGTGGAGGGTGACATAAATGTTCGGGGCACCAAAACCCCGTGGGACAGATTGGAGTCATTACAGGGTGATGTAGGTTTGGTTTTTTTTTTCCCCTTTTCAAAGTAGAGTTAGATAGAGGAGACTTTAAGATTTGCCTTTTGGCTTACTGCTGTTCTAAAAAAAGATGTTGCAAATACCGTTTCCATACCTATGTTTTTCAGGGTTCGGACTGCTGAAAAGACAAAGATGCACTGCCTGTATATACACGTTCTGATGAGATGTAGTGATACCAGGCCTCCCAAGACTAGAGAAGACTCTGGTCATAAGAGTTTAACATATCTATAAAAATAATTTGGATACAAAGTTTATATATTTGGTGCATATTAGCATGTATATGCAGACATATGTGGCATTATTTATGGCAATACAATCATGGCGGACATAATGCAACAAGCTGACAGGAAAATTGAGGATCTCTCGATGAGATTTGCAAAACAGTTACAGCAAAGATATTGCAAAAGAAGTCCCTCAACATCACTGACATGAGGTAATTTGAGTTGATAAAAGAGTAAGTTTTATCTTCACAGAAAGTTTAAGAATTGGGTTTAAAAAGTAGATGACTTTGTGAATTTAAATAAGACATCTTGGAACTATTCAAGCTTGGCTGCAGAAGTGCATATTTCAACCCTTGTGACTGTGGGTCATCAAAATAAATCTGTGAAAGAGTTCTCCTGAGAGGCATAAGCCTTTTCCCTCGGCCTCCCCCACCCTCACGCACACAGACAGACACACACACACCACCCTTTCTGTGCATGTCTTCCCGCCTTCTCTACCCTGTCCCTCCTTCTCCCTCATGTCAGGATTGCAACCTTGGCATGTTAAAAAAAATTACTTCAGCTCAAATGTTAAGTCTGAGAACAAAACACAATACACAATAGCTGACGGTGAAAGTAATAAGAGTTCACCAGTGGTTCAGGGCATCCTGACTGCCCTCAGGACATCTGCAGCCAGACCATCTGCTTCCCCACTGGTTGTCTCCGGACATCAAGTCTCCAGACAAATCTATTAATTTTTTTTTTTTTTCCAGACTAGGCCTCAAAGGTTAAAGGAGGGTAGTCTCCCTGATATCGATGCATACAGTAGATAAAACCTGCTTGAGCCCAAGCCAGGAAAAAGCTGTAGGAGGATCCTACCAAATGTCACATCCTGTCTACCGATTCAGAAGACAAATCTCTGTTACATATATGGAGGAACAGCGTCTAAAACTGGAATTTCCACTCTTAGTTACTAAGTAATATAAAAAGCATTAGACTAGATTTCCCTCTGTCTTAAAGGTGAGTAAATATGACACAGCTTAAGGTAATCCTCAATTTATTTTCCACAGAGAAACTACATGTTTGGTAGCCTAAGCCTCTGGCTACACAAAATGGCAAAATCTTGAGGATCTGCAACTCTTCAGCAGGTTTTCAAATACATTCCAATGGTTCAACTTAAAAAAATAAAAATAATTCATCCAGACGTTACGGTGCTTCACTCTGTTAAAAGGGTCCATTTTTAGTCAAGACATTTTAACATTTACAAAACCCACCCAAATCAAAGAGAAATGCATTCACCATAGCTCCGTGGCTAAATATAACAAGATAAGCAGTAAAATTAACACAGGAACAAAACCACTGCACATAGATAATGTCTGCACACCGGACACAACTGCCTGTCTGGGATTAAACGATACTTGGATGAAACTGGCACAGTCCAAGCTCAACTGGTCTTTGAAATAAAAAGGCTTCAAACTGGCTGAATAAGCAGCTGTCAGTGTCCTGCCTTTGGGAATGTGGCTTTCATATGCAAATACAACAAAACTATTAAAAATAAAATACACAGTAGCATTCTGAGAGTACCTGGGCTTTCATGTGAAAGCAGGGAAAAACTATATATTAAAAAAATACACTGTAGCTTTTATTTAGAGCAAACCACATTTGGAAAGTGGAAAAAACAAATCCTCTTAGAGCATGCATGACAGCAGGCACCTGTGTTTCTGTTAAACAAATGGGTAGAAAGCTAGAGCATAACGCATAAAAATAAATGAGTGACATCAGGACTGATTGCTCTTCACTGGCGTGGCTGACTTTACAGTCAACCTTAGATTTATAGCTTAGGGTTAATCCAAGAGGAAATAATTCCACTGGTATGCCTTTAATAAAGTGAATCTTTAAGAAACCAGATGAGCGTCTAACCCCAACTCCCAGTTTGCAAAGTTGTGAAACCAGTTTACTGCACTCCAATGTGTCATCAACCTGGGTGCACTCTTTCTGCAGCCGGGAAGGAAATGTCTGCTTTCTTCCCAACATTAATTCTGTGCTCCTCTGCAGAGAGCAAAACCAGGTGTGCTTATTTGCACAGTTCAACCCAGAAGCTCCTGTGAGTGAATCACACTGAACAAAATCTTGTAAAAGAAACACGAGATAGGTGAATAGCAGAAAGCTTAAATATAGTCAGTTCCTGATTGCATGGGTATGCAGGCTGAAACTTAAACAGGTACTCACAAAAAATAAGCGTGCACACACGCACAGCCATGCAAACCACTCTCGCAGCTTCAATCTTTAACTGCTCAAAGAGGTAAAGGCTCAATTCAAACCCTTATAATTTAGCCAAGGCTCAGCTGACATGAGTGGACAGGCCAGCTGTAAACACATTTTGTCATTTCCTCCTGGATTACTAAGGTATGTGGTATCATTTGGAGAGAACAAATGTGGAGAATGCATTACTCACTTTTTTTTTTCCTCCACAGAGAGGCATTCAGAAAAGGGTTGCAATGAATAACTTATAGTACTCAATGTCAGGGTAAACTAATACACCAAATCTCTTAAGCCAGATAACTATGCAACCACTCGCACACAAACATGAATAGTTCAGAGTTATGATGGTTTTTCCTTGTACAGACAACAAATGAAAGGGTAATCATTCTGGCACGAAGCCAGACCTATTATCCCAATGATTCAACCCAACAGAGGACAGTATTCTCAAAAAGGTGTACTTTTTAAAGTGAAAACCAGCCTTTCATACAAGCGCAGTCTCAAGTAGAATAATTTGTCCATGTTTCTGCATAAATTAATATTTAATAAAAAGTAATGTGTCACTTTAACAACATCATAGTCAAGACAAATCGTGAACATTTGTTCACTGAAGTCCTGACCAGTTGTGTCCAGACCAAGATCAACCACAACTGGAAACAGTGGGAGCGAACTACAACTTAACCACCACACAGCGAGATAGGACTCACTGGTTTTGCGGGCCACGGGTTGTTTCGTTGCCCATTAAGTCTACAGCGAACTATGAGTTACAATTAATCCTAAAATTCATGACAAGAAATGACCAAAGCAGAGGATGGAAGAGATTCTTGAGAGCAACACTGCTTAGCGCTAATTAAATTCTCCTTGTTCTTCTGAGACCATCCTTCACCTTACAGGGTCTAAATGTAATGCTGAGTCATGAGAAATCCGTCTCAACAGTCAATCTATTCCATCAGAATGAGAAGACGGACTTCATGCTCACTGAAAACATCATAAATTACTCAGAGCAGACCACAGCAAAACAAGACACACTTCCAACACAATAGTGAAAGTAATGTGAATGGAGGGGCAGCTTGTATTTTTTATGAATCATCATCACTGCTTTGAGTATTGTGCAAATTTTAAAATCGCAGAAACAATAGATTACAACTTAATTGTGGACTTAGGATGGTGCATCTATGTGTTGGTGGGAAGCTCCACTTCTTCTGTGAGCCCAGTTATAGTTCCTGAACAAGCAGCATCACAAGATTAGCAGATTTGGGATCCCTTTGTTGTGCACTCCTAGATGCCTAACAACCAACCATATGGAAGTAACTGAGGAACAAAATCTTGTTTAAAGTGGTATTTACTCTTTAAAAGAAGCATTTAGTCAGCTTTACTGGAAGGCCTTAAGGGGTCATACCATTTAGTTGAGCTGCCAGGTGTTCAGCTCCATTGTGGCTAAACTAATGGGCCAGATTTGGATATCATCTTGGTCTAGAAAAAGATTAAATGACAAGACAAACCTAAAAACAGTCCTGATGGATGTTGTGCTTTTACGCAAATTTTAAAACCAACCTGTGCATTAAAGTTGCAGCATATCTTCCTTTGGCTCTCTCAAATATTTGAGCACTGGTCATTTTTGAAAAATCTGAGCAGACTGGGTTTTGTTCTGTCCTGAGATGACTTAAAAATAAAAATGGAAAAATCAAGCACTGCATTGGCCTCATTATTCTTCACTTACCAGCCAATCTTCTCTCTCTCTTTCCCTCCCTGGAGTCTACTATTTGCTTTTTATTCCAACACCCTGCCCTGGTATTCTCAGATTTCATCGTTCACCACAAAAACAAATGCTGTGGATACAAAGCTTTGAATTGCACCTCAGTGCCACTTGCTCTGCTCTGTCTGAAGATCTTGGATGAAACAAATCCAAAATGATTTTTCGCTTAAATTTGGGTATGACTTAAATGTATGCACAAATGGCAACACAAAAGCCTCAGCAAGAACTCCCCTTGTGTCCATATTGTACATGTTTCATCCCTACAGATGCCACATGAACACTAGCAACTGAATAAATGACATTGATATGGTTCCCGGTGATGCTCGTGAGGAACAACTTAAAACTTTATTAACTTTAGCAAATCTGAGAGGAAAATGAAAACCTCACTTAAATATAATTGAGGCACAAAGTATGATTCTTAAGAGGGATAAACACGAGGCTTACTCAGTGGTGTTGTAAGTGGATGGAACTGATTTTAATCCCATCAAGGTTTGCGTTACAACCTGGTGGAAAAGCAGCATAAGGCTTAAATCCTAGACTGTGAGCGCTTATATGTGCCTTGCAGACATGGTGTCATGTGTGATGACTAGTTTAGTAATGAAATCACAGCTTCTCTTGAATAGTTTTGTGTGTGTTTGTGTCATGATGAGGGATATCGCTGTAAGAAACCAATGTTTATGTTATTTGCCATTATGGATGACATGGAGGTTAATGTAACAAGGATGCAACAAGGATGGCGTTGGTTGTTAAAAGAAAAAAACATGTTCTAGTGAGAAATAATGAATAATTCATACAGTTTTCCCAGTTTTGTGAGGCAATGATGTGATTTCACTGGTTAAAAATGGCATCCCCCGTATACTCACAGTGTGACTGTTCTGTTGGGGAAGGAGTCCGGGGGTAACACCTGATGGAGCTCCATGTTGCTGCAGACCACTTTCTTGTCGGATGACGAGCTTTTCCCACCGCGATCATCGTATTTGCAGGGGAAAGGCTGAGCGGAGCAGCGGCAGCCACTCAGCAGCAAAATCACCAGCAACTGCAGCCAATCCACCCTCATTTTCACACACGGTTAGAAAAACCACTGCAGCATTTGGAAAGGAAATGTTTTCACGCGAAACACGGCGGACGGGTGGCTGAAAGCGAGCGGCGTTGTTAGAAGGACTTGACCTTAAAGCCAGACAAAAATGAGACCTTTGCCTGCGAGTTGTTTGGCTCTAGAGAGCCTTCCTCCTCCATTTCTCGCCAGGCTTTCTTTCCCTTCGCTCCTCGGTGTTCAGTCCCACTGAGGTGTCCTTTGTTTGGTAAAACACTCATTTATAATCCCCATTCCATCCACGAGGGTCGTTCATTTGTTGAAAAAGATCCTATTTTAAAAAAAAAAATCCACAAAATGTAGGAGTATCCCAGCTGCTTTCCTAAACAACTTGTCCGGTAATTGAGACGTTGTCTTTGTTGTCCATACGTGTGTCCAGGTCAGAGTTGTGTTTTCCAACAAAAACGGCCGCGGACATCCCAGGTTACCAGTCTAACTTCAGGATATTTCGTCAAATTTTGATGTTTAGTTGTTTTGTTTTTTCCCTGTAAATTCTCATATTACCTTTCCAGTATTTCAGACGCTGTACTCAACCAAATAAGTGCGAGCGCATTATACCCCGAGGACCCACAGGAAATTACTTTCCCCCAAAAAAATACGAGAGCGGAGGAATAAAAACAACTTTCTCGATTTTCGCTGCAATTCCAATCACCTGGGAAAAGAAACAAAACGCACCAAATGGCGTTTAAAACATTCAGCATTCGCATAAGCTATTATCGGTTTAATAGTTATCCGGTGTCTTTGAAAATTACTCAAACTAGTTTTCAGTCCTCTGGGAAGTCCTTCTCCTGTGGGCGAATTCACAACCATATCCGGTGCGCTTTTCAAAATAAAAGCCTCAGTTGTCTGGGAGCTTCAGGCTACTTTTTGTGGTTTTAGTTTCTGAGTCCTTTGGACAAATGTCTCTCACGGAGGTGGAGGAAGCGTTCAAATAATTTGTTTGAGCAGAAGTAGAAAACAAAACTCACTTCACAGGTAAAAGAAATCATCACTTGAAGGCAAAATAAAGTTAATATAAAAGGATCTGGTTTCACGTTCTGGCTTGTGCTCTTTCACTATTTAAAATTGCCAACTATGAGTATGAAGGCAGTTTTGTGTTGGAAGTGCGGCTTGCTCTACAGGCGCTAAGTTTTTTTTTTTTTTACAAATCAGAAATAAGTCTCAAGTCTTTGTCCTCAAGTCCCAAGTCATGTCTCGAGTCCAGACAGGCAAGTCAAGTCAAGTTCCAAGGAAGACACTTCAAATTTAAACCCTTCGAGTCCTTTTAACAATGGTGCAATTATTTTACATGATAAACTGAATAGCACAAGAGTACCTCCTACTGTTCATTATGAAACTTCAAATGTTGAACAAAGTTTTAAGTTGCTCCATCGCCATCTGTCATTCTTGGCTTCCACGTTTTGCATATTTGATTTTTGTCTTTTGTTAATTAGCCTACTTAATTATTTTTTTGTGCCCAAATGAGATTATTATTGGGAACATATTTGGGAATTGCAGTTTTTGTTTGAGTGAGGCAGAGACGGTCTGCATTTATTCAGTTGTGATGAGCAAAATGAATTGATTTGTGGACAATTTTTAAATAACACGCATTTTAATTTTTGGGTTTGGGGTCAAATATCAAGTGTTTTCAAGTCAACAAGTTCAAATCCAAGTGAAGTCACAGGTCACTGATGCAAAAGTTCAAGTCTTTTTACATTTTGTCAAGTCTAAAGTCATCAAATCAACGTCTCAAGTCTGACTCGAGTCCAAGTCATGTG
>JBAMYA010036061.1:0-15621 GCA_037176975.1 Arrhamphus sclerolepis | reverse complement strand
ACAGTCTCTGCAGCCCTGAGGTTCTCTGGTAGGCTGTTCCACAGACGAGGACCGTAGTGATGGAACGAAGCCTCGCCATAAGTTTTAGTTCTTACTTTGGGAACAATTAAAAGGCCAGTACCAGAGGATCTCAGGTCTGTGAGGGCTCATAACTTAAAAGCAGATCAAATAGATAAGAAGGCCCAAGACCCTTAAGACATTTATAAACTAATAAAAGAACCTTAAAATCAATCATGAATCATTTTGTGTCTACAAAATAAAGACCCAAACCTGTTTGAGAAGACGGTCTCTGAACACGAGGATGGATTTGTCCACTACTCCCTGGTAACATTGTCTGACCAACCATGCCAGGCCCAGGGGGAACCATTGATGGATTACCCATCCTTATCCCTCCTTGTGAAAATAAAAGCATATTAATTCACTGTGAATAAATAAGTAAATAGCATCATGAAATAACTAAATACTTACAGTTGAAACCAGAAGTTTACACACACCATATAAAGATACCTCCTTCCCCCCTCACCGACTGACATGTTCCTGTTTAGGTCAGTTAGAATTACCAAAATTATTTCTATTTGCTAAACGCCAGAATATTTTTTTATTTACTGATTCTGACTTAAGTCCAAAATATACATAAATTAAGATTACTATTCCTTTAAACAATTTGGAAAAGTCCAGATGATGATGTCATGGCTTAGGAAGCTTCTGATAGGTTAAATGACAACATTTGAGTTAACTGGAGGCACACCTGTGGATGCATTTTAAGGCACACCTCAAACTCACTGCTTCCTTGTGTGACATCATGGGGGGAAAAAAAAAAAAAGATATTGGCCAAGATTGGACCTTCACAAGTCTGGTTCATCCATGGGTGCAATTTCCAGATGCCTGAAGGAGCCCAGCTAGATGAGCTGGATGTGCAAGTCTTTTACTGCTGGAGGGACTGGTGCACTTCACCAAATAGATTCATGAGGAAAGGACATTATGTAGACATACTGAATCAACATTTCAAAACTTTAAGTCAGGAAGTTAAAGCTTGGGTGAAAAAAAAGGGGTCTTCCAAATGGACAATGACCCTAAACATACCACCAAATCAGTTCCAAAGTGTCTTTAAAACAACAAACTCAGTGTTTTGTTGTGGCCATAAACTCCTGATCTCAATCCTGTAGAAAGCCAAATCTGACTCAGTTACAACAGTTCTGTCATGTAGGATAGGCCAAAACTCCAGCAAACCATTGTGAGAAGGTTGTGGAAGGAGATCCAAAACATTTAATGTAAATCATACAGTTCAAAGGCAATGTTACCAAATACTAAGGAAATGAATGTAAGGTTCTGACTAGGGCTGGGCAATTAATCAAAACTGACAGAACCAATAATCGATGTAATCTTGCTCATGTCAGTTAATTCAATTATTCCTCTTCTTTAAAATATTTAACAACCATATGTAATAATGATTAATTTTAGTCATTCTAACTGACTTAAAGCAGGAAACATTTTATCTAATTTAATGTCAATAAGGGGAAAAAAAGGGTTATGCGTGTGTGTAAACATACAGTATTAACTGTATATAACTAAATGATAATGTATATTATAGATCACAACAAAAACAAGTCAAAAAAAACAAATTGTCCTTGTCTTTATCTACAGCAGAGGCTACCCAAGTACTGTGAAAATGATATCCACTAGGTCAAAGCACCAGTCAAAACCAGTCATTACCAATGACAATATAAAAACTTCCAGTTAAGGGGAAAAAAACAAAACAAACAGAACTCTCACTGATTCAGTGACTGAATTTGCATGGGTATAAGGACTAAACAGGAAAGAATCTCAACATGCTAAACATCAAAAGGAATTACAGACTATGCTTCCGTCATTTCAGAAAGTAAAAGATCACCACCAATGGCTACACGAGTGGTGATCCTGTTTACTTTGCCTGAAAGAAACCACCAGCCGACAAAGACATCTCTGCAAAGCCCCGGAAGACTCTTAGTTCTGCTCCCTTACATGTCATATTCCACGGTAGTCGGATAGCCCTTACTAGCTCCAATATCCAAAGAGCTACTATTCAAAATTAAAGAACAGTTTACAGTGATTTCTTTCTGTTATATTCAGTAAACCAATACCTGGACCAGGCTGCCCAGGAAAACCACCATCCATTCTCATCTGACCAGGTGCGCCAATTGGTCCATTCACTCTGACTTCTTGTCCTCTATTTGGTCCCACAGCCACATTGATAGCTCCCTCCCCTGTTCACCACAAGAGAGGAAAATGAATCAATGAAATTATCATCAGTACAAGTAGTCTTTTCACCATGTTATATTTTCTAAGTGCCACAGAGAATTAAATTATTTCAAATTTATTCTGCTGTTACCTTCTATCTGTACAGAGAGAATCCCCAGATCTCTGAGCTGCTGCTGGTTGTTCTGGGCCAACAGTCTGAGTCGCTCAGCAGCATCCCGAGGAATATTGAAGGTAACACGCACACTGTTCCATGGCTCTACGCGCTGTGGCTGTAGCCTCTCAGAGTCTAAAAGAATGACATTTAATATACACATTATATTGTAATTACAATACCCACAGTTTGTTCCATCTCTAAGCAGTTACAAAACTTGTTTAACACCTTCACGTCAAGGAGTATTTATCTGCCTCCTGTCTGAAATTATGTAAATGGGGTACCATCTTAACAACTACATGGTCTACAAGTAAAGGTCTACAAGTAAATTCACCTAGAACACAGCAGAATGTTTAAATCTTTATTCCTGCCAAAAAAATTATTACTGATGAGTAACAGTAAAACAGTTTCTAAAAAAGTGAACCTGAGCAGTTTTACAGATGTCATGACACGGGTATGTCCATGCGGAAAACAAAATGTGTCATTTGCCCTTTTCGGGTACCAGACTGGAAAACTATATGTAATTGATACATCAGCATGGTTATTCATTCTATTCAAATACAACCATTTTTGACTTGTTTTGAACATTAATTCAGAACTCTACACATTTTCCCACTGAAATAAGAACATACAACAGAAATTAAAAGAGTTAAGTTCAACTCTTTGACTTACAGCTCATTGAGTTTCTATCACACTGATGAGACTCACATTTTTGTAATCAGCAGTGTCTGCTTCCACTTGACACCTTGTCTGTGTAGGTTGCTTAAAGCAGTGAAATTAGCAGCAGCACTTAAGTGAACATGGGTTGTTTTCATCTCTTTGTTACATGCCTCTATATTTACATTTCATCTGGGTGGCAATGCTTGGTACCATCTTTTAGCAGAGTTTCTCCACCGTCACTTTGGTATACTATATGCTATGGTTGGTGCTTCGTCAGATGCCCACAGATCATCTGCTCCCCCCCCTTCATCTCGCTATGAAGTGGTTAGGGTTCAAACAACCACATACCATGTTCCAGGGGAAGGTGGCTCAGTGGTAGTGTTCAGCCATGAACCTGAGGGTTGGTGGTTTGAGGACCAGATTGCTCCTGGTTGTCTGACCAGGTGTATGGCAGCTCTGCCGACAACTGGTGTGTGAATGGGTAACAGTTTGTAGTGTAAAGCACTTTGGTGCTATAGGAATATAGTTATAAAAGCGCTATATAAGTACAAGCCATTTACCATATATCTTTGCTCAGATTCATAAAATATATTAAAGTGAAAATATGAAAATTTGTATTCATTTTGATTTTGAATAATAAACACTACTATTATTCAGTCTCAAAGTGAAATAAAATATTTTGTTAAAATGTAAGATGAGGGCACTCATCATAGGATGATTAATGGAGAGTGATTCTTGCAAAATTGTAAACGGAATTAATTGCAAATGTTTATATTGAAATATTTTGTGGTAAAAAACTGAGCCTTATATTCAGCTGTCCCACACTGAGTCATCATGCTCACAATCTACAATACCAACATGCTGAATGCAGCAGCCATAAGGAGCCCTTGTTTTGCGCTGAAGCTTCAGCAGGGTTAGCAAATCTGTACATGAACCAGTTCTGCATCTGCTACAGGACATGATAAAGTGGTCTTCCAGCTCAGAGGTGATCTCAGGAGCAAAATTAAGATTATGGTGGATAGCCGGTCATAGGAAAAAGATGCTCATTGAAGCAACTGAATGAAAATAAGTACCACCCGAATATGTTCCAGGTCAGCCTGCTGGTTTTCAACATGTACAAAGTGTAAACTTACCGATATCAAGCACATTTGGCACTCCTCTGAGGATAGTGTCAAGTTTTTGAGTGAAGTCCTCATCATCCATATTGCCTTGAAAGGCAATAAAGACTGTAAAGTCTTCTCCCTCACTGCCACTTTCTTCCATGCCATCTTGCTCCTCAACATTCTCATCTGCTGTTACATTGTACTCAGGACAAATGTCAGCATCCTGCCCTGCATCCTCCTCCCCAACACCAGAGTCCCTGTCTGATTCATTATCGGGCCTCAGGTGCTCATTCTTCTGGGACATCTCAGGTGGGGTATGTTGTTGTGCCATGCTCCTCTTGTGCTAGGAGTGGCGTCTGAACCGTCTCATGCTGCAATGACATAATACACATACAACAAAATAGATTCTGGTGTCACTGCCATGATATTACTAATATGACTAATACGTCTACAGTCACAACACTTCAAATTAGACAAGGTCAAAGATAAAATTTTATTTATACATACACACAAACTAATATATATATATATATATATATATATATATAATATTTTTTATTTAAAACCATGCGAAATGAATAAATGTTCCGACAGCGACGCGCAGATAAAACACCTGTACGTGTTATCACTTTGACCGGTAAGCTTGACTTAATAAAACAAAATATGTCAAAAGGTTTACAAAAACATGTGGTCAGATTAGATGTGTGATTCCTTTCAATGTCAGAGTAACGCAGCACAAATTGGGTTTCATAAACGGTGGTCAACTTGGTTAAAATGACTGGCCCAGCAGCAGCACGGGCCTCAGCGCAAGCTAATATGCTGCGAAGAAAGTCTGCGGGGCGAACACTCATATGCGGCTGCCATTTAACTATTGCATATTCGTGCAGATGCAAGCAAGATTTAGATCTCAAAATTACACGTTTGTGCAGTGAAATGACAGAGAATGAAATGAAGGCGAAAGCGGTTCCTGCTGGTTTCTCCGGACGCTCGTTAGCAAATGCTAATGCTATCTGGCTAGTACAGCAGAAAATTAATCACGAATGCATTTAAGGATAGAGTCTTAGCTGACGAGCTCACTTAGTTTAACGTCCTGTATACGATATCAATTAAATAACAATTTGGAAAAGCATTCGACTTACCACATATAATCATTTGAAAATAAGTTCTACCAGTCGACATCTGCTTGCTAGACTGGCTAACAAAACATGACTATCATAAGCAAGTTAGCAGAACTTCCGGCTCGGGTTTTCAAAATAAAGCCCAAATTTAGGAAGTAACGCCTAAGACCCACAACTCCCACTGCTAGTGTTTTTAGTTTTTATTTTTTTTTATCATTACCATTGTTATTATTATTTAAATTTATAATTTTCCCCTTTTTACTTCCTGTTTTGTTTTAAATATTCTGAAGCCCTACATCAACACCTGAAAATGTCTTTGTTGCTGAGATTTGCCACATTGTTTGTAGATTATCATAATCACTATTAATAACGTCAACAACAGTAATAATCTAAAACAACTGATAATTGGGTTGAACAACAAATTTTGATCTCAAATCTGGTTGTTGTTTTTTTTCCCCACGTTTTATGTGTATATAATTGAAAGTGCACATAATTGATTGTCATGTTAAATCTGCTCCAGATTTATTTATATTTTTCTATTTCTTTTTTCATTTTTGTGGTTTTGATTGTGGTGAATGTTCACTTGACAGTTTTTTACTGTTCCAAAATAGATGGAAAATATATACCAGCTCAAATTTAAATGGAAAATAAAGAGGAAAAAAGAGGTAACATTCTTCATTGTGATGTGTGCAAACATTTTATTTCTTGGGTTTGAACAGTGTTGATTGTGATGAAAATAAGATATTAACACACAATGGAATAAAACTTCAAATGTTGTGCAAATGTGTGCCTTAAGGCATAGTACTCTAAAGACAAGCATCAACAGTCATATTGCACTGGTACCTAACAACAGAGATAAGATTAAGAAGCTATTTGATCAGTAGGTATTGGCAAATTTGTTTTCAGCACAACAGTCTATAAAAGCTGTTTGTTCTTAGTTCAAATCTATAATAAATGCACATGTACACAAAAAAATAACAGCCTTTTCTAAAATGTACAACCTGAATGCACTGCTATAACAGTAGAAATAATGTATACAGCCAAACAAATGGTTATATACAAATACATGTTACATTCAATTCATTAAAAAAATCCAATTATTATCTTTAGAAGTAAAATCAAAACCTTCTTTCACAAGCTCAAAATGAGAACAAAAACATGCAACAACTTTTTAGCAAATGTAGCCTTAAATAAATTATTAAACAGTGACTGACATTTTAAAACTTGTTAAACTTTATAAAGTTATTTTGCTGAAGAAAATAAACTGAGATGTAAACCTCTTATTACATTTTAATTTCACATGTTTGGTGTCAACAATGGGTTAGTCTTAAAATTGTCCCAAGGTGTTAGTGATTGACTGCAACAGTTAAAGCTCCAGGTGCCATACCAAACAACACATAACCACGGTTACACACCATATAAAGAGCAGGACAGTGTATGTGTTCAGTTTAGGACCATTGTGACCAGGTATGACAAAGGCTATAGTCACTGGTTTAAATCACTGCGCAACATCTTACATATAATTTGGAGTGATGGTGAAATGCAGTGGCAAAGCTGAACAGCAAAAAGGTGGTTCAAAAGCACTGCACACCATGTGTGTGTTATAAATAATGGCTTCTTGGTCTGCTTTCTTACAAAGATTCCATGCACTTCTCAGTGACTCAAATTCCTGAATAAAATCATAGTACAATTCTCTTGAAGATTCCCATCAGGCGCTTACATGCTGTTATATCTAGTTGCTACTCAACTAGTAATTCTGTAAATAGCTTTAAAAGCCATTCGTCCCCCTATATTCTTTTCCTTACACCAGCTAAGTAAGACCACTAGTTCATTTCTCTCAATATGTCATTGATTAATGAACTTGCCTCACATTTGCATGCTCCTCTCTGTGTACTACAAGCAGCAGACTTTGAAGACACTAAGAGAATAAATATGCCTTGAACTCATTGTAACCTGGGAGTGGACAGTACTCGAGGTTGTGAGAAAGAGGTGCATCACACAAGTGACGTGATGTGGGGCTATTTTGTGTTATTAAGTGTAAGCAAATAATTAATTTAAAATGGTCTTCATCAGGATGTATTCAGATCAACTCAGTGAAAGCTGTTTTTTTTCTTGGTTATTTTCATTTGTAAACAACAGTACTTTTCTGTTGAATTTTGCCAAGTGTATATGCTATAGTTGATCAGAATCCTCCCTACCTGCATCTTCAGCAACCTTTTAGTTTTACCCCTGCTATATTATGTGCAAGTATTGGAATGAGTAAGCTACGGAACGTTGGACATAGTAAGGGCGGACGCATCTGCACTACGGGGGTCCTTCACTCCAATGATGAGGTCATTGGTTCTCCGTGTGCCCTCCACCAATGAAAGAACATCCGTCCTCTCTACTTTGTGCCCTTTGGCCTGCAGTATCTCCACATCATCATCTAAAAACTCAGCTGGAGAGGAGAAAGATTGAACAGAGGAAGAAAGAGGATGAGGTAAGGTTACAGTGTAAAAAAAAGAAAAAAAAAGTTTATCTTAATAACATGTCTTTTTCTCCTGTTATTAAAATGTAAATACACAACAGGCAGAGCAATCAGTGAATTGACTCTATGTATTAAGATGTAGCATTTCAAGTGTAAACCTAACACAGTGTGTTTGTTTTAGAAATTCAGGTGGATCACAAATTAACATAACAGAAATATATGTTTGCAACTTACTTGTTGCATGGCAGAGGAAGTCAAATATGAGTCAACATATTTTATTGTGCCTTGCTAAACGCACACGTGTGAGCCGTGCTTTTGTTAACAAATGACTTGCTGTTTAGCTGCGTAGCTACTTATCTACTTTGCACAGTGTTTGCGCACACACACAAAAAAAGCAGGCTGATGAAAGTTTATATGTGGAGACAAGGTCACTAATGGATGTTTCTTTATCTGCAATGTTAACATTACATGTTTAAATATCTGGGCTTAGTTGTTAATGTCAGTGTTGATAATATTTGTATCTCTTCAATTTCACTTATATGTTTAGTCCAAAAGCTCACAATAAAATGTTAGGACTCACAGTCTACCAGGAGGGTGTTAGGCTGCAGCTGTGGGTGGAGTCTCCCATATGCTAAACTGTCACTCATGTTTTTACGTGAAGACAGAACATTCATCAGTACCTGTGCAGGATCAGAAAAACATTTTAACAATTCAGCATGAATAAATTAACTTGAAGAAAACTTTCACAATATGGGAATAGACTGTATTTCCAGTTTATTCTGATTCTTGGCAAGCAATTAAATAACCTGTGTGATGCCACTGAGGGCTTTCTCTCCGTTGGAAGATCCAACAGCTACGTAAGTGCCACATAAGCCCACAGCTGGCCTCACTACCGTGGGCATCAGGAATGACATGGGTCTTTTCCCAGGCTGGGGTGTGTTATGCTACAGCAAAAGAAAACAAAAAAAAAACTGAGAAATTACAATAAATGTATCAACAGGAAATCATTTAATAATGAATTAAAGAAATGAGAAGGTTGCAATTACTGGGTTAAGTGATGGATTCAGTGTTTTATTAGGCCAAGAGAAGTCCAGGATCTGGCTATTTAAAAGGATCCCTGAAGGAGTCACTATCCCACTGCCAAATGGTCTATTTAGTGAGCTAAAGAAAAAAATGTTTAGTTTAGCAGGATATTGATAAATTCTCAGTTGTCATTGGCATTATATTTAAAATGTGACATACCTCATGACTGAAACAATGTGATCATCTGGACCCATGACCATGACCTGTGCAGCTACAGCACCATCCTCCAGGGGAAACGATGGAGTGTAATGGCTGACAGGGAAGGCCTGAGAGTCATTGATCATCTGGCGAAGTAGGGAAGCCTGTGATTTACTAGGAGATGGAAATTCAAAAGAGCAGGATTTGATAACAATATCCTATTGACTTAGGATGTAGGCATTTATTAAGCATGATGCATTCTGTATTTAATGATGCCGGTTATTGAAGGTTGAAGGGATCTGTACCTTAGCATCTTGTCAACAATCTGTGAGACAGAGTTGTCATACATTGGGTCTCCCAGCCCACTAGCCAGGGCCAGAGCTATCTTCACAGCCTGGGAAATTAATACAGAAAACAAAATTCCCAAAACAAATATAAATTCATATTTTCAAAACACTGATGTATCGTGGCAAAACAGTTATTGCACTACCTCTGCAATCCAATGGAAGGTGCTGTTCCTGGACACCTGGCTGGTGATGTTGTAGCCTTCAAGGATGTTAAGTGCTGTGATCAAGGCAACGCCTGCATGTGGGGCTGGAGCCACCATCACATGATGCCCTTTAGAAAACCAACAGATCATGTGATGGAAGATCTAAAACAATAAATTGGTGCTGCAGGCTAAGTAAATTTACAAAACTTTGACATACAGATAATCTTTGCGGTACGCAGTGCACCAAGTGTTTACAGTAGTACATTAAAAATACAATACAAAACACAGTACAGAATATCTATTATTAAAGAAAAATAAAGCATTTTGAGAGTTGAGAGATAGAGAGTTTCCTTTATCATTTGTGGATAATGTTAATAATGTGACATGAACATTTGAACACCACAAACACGACACATGCAATAACCTCTTCATTTGCATTTCAGGATCAACAGCAGCTCACACTTGCTTAAACAAAGAGCGCACCTTTGACCACTGGAAGCACAAAGGAACACTAGGCCCAGTCATCCAGGTCGTCAAGTTTATGTCGATGTTTGGAATGTTTCTCTAACACCCCTGATGTGAATCCTTTCTGATCAGGTACTTACCCTGATAGGTGATCTCTGCTGGCTTTTGCAGCACTGTGCTGTAATTTCCAAAATCCTCCTCTGTGAGTATGCCACCTCTTGCTTGTACCTGTTAAAGACATAGCAAATTTAGTTTCTCTTTTTTTTTTTTGATATGCTCCTCACTTTCAGCCTCTGTGTAAAAACTGTCAGTTCCATCTAAAAAATGGACTGAAAAAGGCAATAATTAAGTAGAAAGCTCATACTAAGGTGCCTTATTAATCCTTAATATTATTACTCCAGGAATACAAATATAGTATTTTCACTGAAGCCCAGTTTCTCATCAGAATAACTTTCTATGCATACTGGAACACTCAAAAACATCCCTACCTATGCACTTACTGACCACTTTATTAGGTACACCTTGCTAGTAAAAGGTTGGATCCCCTATTGCCTTCAGAACTGCCTTAATCCTTTGTGGTATACTTTCATCAAGGTGTTGGAAACATTCCTCAAGAGATTTTGGTCCATAATGACATGATAGTATCACGCAGTTGCTGCAGATTTGTCACCTGTACATCTATGATGCAGTTCAACAGGTGTACCTAATAAAGTGGCCGGTGAGTGTATTTGCAAAGAACACGTGTGAATTTATATGTGCTGAACTGCATGTTAACAAAATACATTTTTGAGCCCAAAATTTGGAACTGCGTCTTTCCTTCTTTAGATCATTATTTTACCAAAAAACTCCATATTTCTATCACTGATCATCATCACACCATTACCAAATGACACTATAATGTAGAAAAAAATTAAAATAAAAAGTTCAACTTGTGGTGTTTGGGGAATAAAAGGAACTCAGCTCATAGCAAAATTGATGAATACTTAAATAAAGGGAGTCAAAACACAAGTAATCCTTACTGCAGCCACCACTTCCTTTGCAATAATCCCAGTGTAGAACTCTGATATTCCTTTATCTGCAACAGCATCCAAAATGGCTGCTAAATCAGGGCGTTGAGCAAACAATCCAGAAAGGGGTGCATTGCCGTTGGGGAGGAACAAATTACGAAATGCATCCGACATGTTTTGGTTCTGAACGTTAGACAGAGCTTCAGCTGTGGAGTGAAAGGAAATGCAGATGAGATAAAGCCAAAGTTTTACATGCCCACAGGTTATGTTGTTTGGGAGCAACATGCAAATGAAGTGATAATGTTGCTGTGTTTTTAACCCAGAGAAAATAGTGACTTCCCTTAGTGATTTGGACAAGAGTACTCTTACCTAAATCATGAGTCACATTAAATCCATGTCTGGCCACGTCAGCTGCCATGGTAACCACTTCTTTCCATGGCATCCTGTTGAAACCATAGATCGTGTTCATCTATCTCAGTTTAAACAAACATTTCTAACAACACAGAAATTATTTATTGATAATGTGGAAGATTACAGGCTCTCTATATTGATCTAGTAAGCTATTTTGTGATTTCAACATGCCTTTTAACAGCCAAAGCTTCTGGAACATGAAAATAACACGGTATTAGAGTAATTACAACTGAACAATTGAAGTGCAAGAAAGGCTGGGTTTGTCTCAAAACATTAGGGTTTCTTTCTTTTTTTTGTCTTGACGTTTAAAAAAAAAAAAAAATCAGAAAAGTTGGAAATGAATGCTTTCAATTCCATTATTTGATCTGAATTTACAACAAAGGTGAGTTAAAAAAAAAAATATTAATAAATACATTCCTGAAGCCAGTACAAAAGATACAACCATAAGTAGCATATGGAGAGACTAATCAGTGATTCATGTTGAATCATCTTTACAGTACCTGCCATAGAGCTGGTGTGCCTGATGCATCCCACTGAGCATGCCTGGGACACCCACAAGCAGCCCCGGCTGAAAAGAAACATATGCACAGGGTACACAAGTTAATCACTGTACAGATAAATACTCAGACTAGCCTCACTAGTTTCTCACAAGAAAAAGTGGGAAAATTTACATACATTTAGATCAAGGTTTGTCAGCAACATGTCTTTGGGGATGGCAGATGGGGCTGTCTCTCTGAAGTCAATGACTCTTGTCTCATTCTTACGAATGTCATGCACCAACATGACACCACCTCTGAACATCAGAACACAAAGCAGACGTCTCATTCAGAGTCAAGTAAGTCTACACATTTCAACAGAGATTAATATGTTTCTGTGACTCACCCTCCTATACCAGACGTATGAGGATGGACAATTCCCAAACAGAGGGCAGCAGTAATGGCAGCATCAACACTGGACCCCTTCTTTTCCAGGACATCAAACCCAAGTGATGTACACTGAGCAGCATCTGTCACTACAGCTCCTTGATTAAAAACCTTACCAAAAAAAAAGAAGAAGCAGAGTGAGACGCAGTGATACCTTTAATATTACATGTTTCGTGTGGGAGGAAGTAACTATGTGGAATCTCCAGTAATCTCATAATCAAAACCTTTGTCAGAGAAGTAAAACTACTGCAACATGGTTGCAACAGTTCCATAAAAGGCAAACACACACTCCTACCTGTGGATCTCCAAAATAGATCTGCATGATGAGGGCTACAGTCACCCCTGTAGCGAAGGTAAGACAGGCTGTGATGATGACTGTCAATCCATCTCGCTGGCAGGCACAGTCCTCATTAAATGGATCAGTGGTGGTCTCCCGTAGTGATGCAATATCATGGCTAGCCAAGTCTGAGGCTGAGGAAGGGAGACGCTGAAGCCGAGCAGACTTGAGAAACAGATCTGGGTCTGTGACATACAAAGCGCAAAAGAAGATTTAAAGAAAGATAAGCAGAGCATCCAAAGTCCATTTAAAAATGATTATATTCATGCAATCGGTAAGGCTCGGTGAATCCCTTATAAGCTAGACAAGTACCCCCTGAGTGCTTTAAACAGTAGTGTATAGGATTATGAAGTCTGACATGGCTGCCTGACCTGTATCTTGTTCACTAAGGACATTGTCATCCTCCTTGCGAGATTTCAGGGTGTTTTCCCCAGACATCAAGTCATCCTCTGGCAGCCTGGGGAAGCTGGTGATGCTCATGTAGTCCACTGGAGAGTACGCACTCCCCAGGGATGTGTCCGCATTGGCATCTTTGTCGACCACATTTCCGCTGGAGTATGCTGCCACAATTTCTGGAGCAGGATTGTGCATGACGGTTGTCACACTACGACAAAATCTTTGTGATGTGGGTTATAGTTAGGCCACAATTTCCATTTTTCCAGATTTGTGTTCTTGAGATGGCATCCAACTTTCTTGCTAGTGTCAACCAAGATGAAAAGATCTACATACTATCCCTTTATAGACCAGTAACGCTGCTGTGACACTAAAGGCTCGCCTGTATTACTGGATCAGATCTGCACAATGATACCTGAAGGGATTTTGTATTTTTAATTTGTAATATATAAACTCTTAAGATCAGTGTAGCCACTTCTTTATAGGGAATATTTCGATAGGCCAAGACACGGGTGTGTAGCTTCAATGATGGTGCATTTTCTGCCACCTGCAAAAGACAAACCATCCAGATTAACTAGTTTGCTCTTGGAAATTCCTCTCCAAAGGCACGGAGCTCTATCTTCTAAAAGATATACACACACATACAGTGCGCTAATGCAAATACTGACACGCGACACTCCGAGTGTCTTCAGCGTCCGAGGCATGAACTGATTTATAGTTAATAAAAACAAGAATATTATTACCGGTTAAAGCCCAAACAGAGCCATCTTCATAGAGACGGCTAATTTCAAAGCACTGCTACAAGCTAACGCTTCTTGTTGATAATTCGGCTTCTAAGAGCTTAATGCTGCGCTAGTGTTACTTACCGTTGTCCTTAAATGTATATGTTGAGATAAAATAATCCTTGGCGGCGTTATTTTGATGTTTATATCGAGCAGGTGAGGTGAGAGACGGAGCACTCTCTTCCAGCTACTGAATCACTCCCGTCAGCTCTCTGAAGTCAGTTTCGTGCTGGAGCACCGGACAACCGGTAGGACTTGTCAGGGGCATAGCTGGAATTTGATCATATAATTAAGAACACATCTTTTTAGTGTGACCAAAAGGCAATTTTGGTCATTTTGATATTTTCGTTTGGCACTTAGATACCAAGATAAATCGATTTTAAACTAACTAATATCGTCCACGGCTTACGCGGCCGTCTTAGTACGAATATCAAACTTGCTTCAGCCGGGCCCGTTGGGGCCTTGAAGGTCCGTTTAAATCGCTGCTTAAAAAAAAAAAAATCCTCAGAATAATGAATCCATCAAATAATCATGATAACCAGTGGGGAAGTTCACCCCTTAAGTAAGTAAGAATGAGTAAGGACAGGTGAACTGGATGGAGTGGATGAACTGGTCTTGGCAGGTGCACGGAAACCAGCTCAACCCAATGCCCCCTGTCCCACCTATGAAGTTTCAATGTTTTCTTTCTCTGCCTTCCACTGATAACTAGGAGGGCGTCCCGGGAGTCTCAAATGACACCAAAGGAGTGATCTCTGAAATGGGAAATTCTTTTGCATGCTTCTCTTCACAAGAAATGTCAGAGTTCATGTACAATGGATCTTAAAATCTACTGCAAACATGGTGAAACATAGTCTGATTTTATATGTATTACTGTTCATATTCTTCCTCTGTTAACCTTCATGTGTAAGCTAATTTAAGTCAGTGTTGTGCAAAAAAAGGAACACCCCACCCAGATTTAGTCCACAGACAATATTTACACTTCATTATCACACCCGTCTGTTCAACTCTGCTGAGTTCACCTCTTCCCTTTTTAGTACCTTTGTACTACAAATACTGTCATCTTCAGGGTAAATAGTGGTCAAATGTCCTGCAGAAAAAGGATATGCATGTACTTTGTACTTATTAGGTACTTTAGTACTTTTTCACCCCCAACCCGTTTACTTGGAAACTGGATTGACTTCAAATTGTTTCAGAGAACAGAGAGTGAAGGAAAGAAAGAAGAGAAAAAATAAACTTAAAACTGTTTCAGCTTATTTGTGTCTGGGTTAAACACTATGACACTGAGGAAATCATGTAAATAAGAAGGGACAACTGCTACCAAAGACCTGGATTAGATGTAACTAAATAGGTAAGCATTTAAAGCAGATGTCATGAACTCTTTGTTGTTTGTCTGGTAGGTTAGCATTCCTTATCATCTAATTATAGGTCTACTATATGTTCCTTTTAAGTACAGTAAATTAAATTGTTATGTTCCAGATGGAATATTTAAATGGATTTTCCACATTAAGGCCACGTTAATAAGTAATAGAATTTAAGATAATAGTGGTAAGGTATGGTGTGCTGCATAAAGAGATTGTATTTTATTCCTTTGCTGAGCATGTCTGACCACTTCCTCAATGATATAAATCACATTCAGTCATGCTCTTAACACTCCCACATGAAAACAATGACACAAGATTCAGGTGTTAACCTGATGATTTATTGTTGTCGTTCTTCAGGTTTTTTTTTTACTTGTCTTTTCTTTTGTCTTTTTTTTTTCTTTTTTTGACGGTACCTGTGGTTTCTGAATGAATGCTGGAAAACGCATCCGTTAATTTTTGCATAGGTCTTGCCTGTTGGTGGACGACTGTCCACT
>JBAMYA010036030.1:0-15625 GCA_037176975.1 Arrhamphus sclerolepis | reverse complement strand
CCCCCCCCCCCCCCCCCCCCCCCCCCCCCCCCCCCCCCCCCCCCCCCCCCCCCCCTCCCCCCCCCTCCCCCCCCCCCTCCCCCCCCCTCCCCCTTCGGAATCTAATTACCCCTTTTTTTTAGCTTTTTTCTTGTTGTTTTATTTGTTTCTTCTTCCATCATCATGTGATTTTATTTTTCTTTCTTTAGTCTAGCATTAGCTGTATGTCCTTGGAGACAGAGACAAAGAGTTGGAACGTTTGTCTTCCATTTCTCCCATTTCTTTTGCCCACTGTCTAATTGGACTTCTCCATCTGTTGAGGTCTACGAATTGTCTTCTGGGAGCGCTATAGCTAAACCATCCTATCAAACACACAAATACATCAGGGACACGGCTCTTGGAGTTCTGCAAATACAAGGCACTGAAAAAGTCTGCTTGTGTGTGAGTGTGTCTGTGTGTGGTCCTGCTCATGTTTGATCTGTTTAAATGGTTGCATTATGAAAACCAGGGGCCTAATTTATTAATGTTGCACACTCACAAAACAGGGTGTGAAAGTTGCATGAGTTGCTTTCCTTGCAAAGAATGGGATATAAAAAAAAAACAACGAATTTTGGAGAAACTGGCAAGTCAGATGGTGAGGTAGTGAATTGAATCTTTCATCTCATACATTTAACTTCAGTTCATATCAGACTTGTAGATTTGTGAAATCGTAAACAGCGAAGCCTGCAGTATCATAGATGTGTTCCTGCAGTGATCCATTACTATTCTATAAACACTCAGAGCAGTACATTCATATATCATACTCCCATAATCAAATGATATTCTATAGCACTGGATAGCACTGTTTGATGCATTAATTGTGAAAATTTGTGTATCAGTCAGTGTTATTGCTGAGTAAATAAGCAATTCGGAGGCACTTGAGTGTAACGTTACATATATGCACTGGCTTTCCTGGAGGATTAAAGGATCAGGATGGAGAGAGTTTTTTGGGATACTAAGATTTCCTTGTCCCTGGTGATAATAGATCAGTGCTCTTAGAGTTGTATGCTGAACTGGGTCAAACGTGAAACAGACAAAACCCACCAGAGCTGCACCCCCCCGCGGAGTGTGTTGACCAGAAAAACCAGCTCCTTCGAGCGTGAATTAACCAACAGTTATGTGTTTGATATGATTAACATTGGATAAAGTTAAACTGGATGGCATTTTACCAGTCGGCACATCCAGGTTCCTAACAGTATGGGAGAACAACAATTCATAGCAATGTGCAGTTTCACCAGTGTAATCGGACTGTAGTCATATTGCTAAAAGGGCTCAGAGTGAATATGAATTTGTCTACATGAACCATAAAAATGTGCATACAATCAATGCACAAGTTATTTGGGACTCAGACACGTTTCTGACAAGTTTAGTGGCACAGTGGCCTGAGAACACAGAGAATAGACAGGCAGGTGCATGCATGTGATGGCAGTTGATTTCTGTACAGAAAGCATTCACAAGCTCCTTTGCGATGAGCATTTATGGTCATTGCAAAGGAGCTGTCCTAATTCTCCTCAGTTCCTCCTTACCCGGCGGGCAGGAGGGTCCTCCTAGGAGCTGAGTTCTGCTCAAGGTTTCTTCCCAAGAGGGAGTTTTTCCTTCCCATTGATGACGTTGCCATGTGCTCAGGGGTCAAGCTCTGGGTTTCTAAAGCGCCTAGAGATGACTTGTCGTAAATAGGCGCTATATAAATAAATTCAATTGAATTGAATTTAGCTGAATTATGACAGAATGTGGGTGTGTTGAAGGCAAAATATAGAACGAATCCACCTGCGCAAACTTCTACATGGTCTATGATTTATGAAGAGAAACTCTGAGCTGTCTCTATGTCTAGATAAACTAGATTCATTTGGCAGTAAAATATCCACGTTTTGAGTGTCCTTTTTTGTTCTCTTATTTGGAACTGTGTCACCTCGCGTCTGCACTGCAGTCAAATTAATATTAAGAAATGCTTGATGTTAAAAGTGAGGAAAGGCATGCAGGTCAGTCACATTCACAGTTATGTCACAGTCATAACCTTTAAACAAAGCATCTTCAGCCCACAATGACATTCATAAACTGTTGAGACATATGTTAGCTCCATATTTAGCTCTGTACCCATGTGTGGACTGCTGCATAAATATATTTAATCGCCATTCATTACTATTTATTCGCAAGCTTGTATTTGCACAGCTGCACCTCCATTATTATCTTAGCGCTTGTGAATTGTTTTGATGCTTGTGCTTTTAAATCATTGTAATGCAAATGTAGGAACTTTCAATAAGTCTCAGTTTCCCAGACTTGGATTAAACAGAGTCGCGGGGCACTGACTTTCATAAGTGGAGATCTTCATTGATTTTTTTTTTTCCTTTTAATTTTAGTGTAACTAATCTGTAAGGGAGACACGTCTCCTTTATGGGGACAAAAAGCATATCTGTCTAAAGGTGCATGTGTCACACAAGAGGCCCGTGAGCCAAATGTGGCTCACCACCTCATATTATCTGGTGAGAGCGTGCAAAGACAATTACATACTTAAAACTTATTAAAATGGCCAACAGTTTAAGAGGAGTTGGGAAGAAAAAAGCCTTTTTCTGTTTAACAGAGACAAGTAGCATGCATTCTCAGCAGAATGTGTTTTCAAGCGTTAAAGTGAAAAGTGATGCAGCAGTGGAAACAACTTTATTGTGGCTGATGAGAATCATAAGCCTCCACAAGCAGAAAATACACTTTTAAAATGTTTTAAATATTTTAGTGCATGCTGAAATGTATATGAGCAAGTTTGTCTGACTTAAAATAGGCTCTTGATGTCAGCAGATATCTGATATCATTGCTGGTTGAGAAAGCAAAGTATAACCAGCCTTTTGTTCAACCAGAATTCTCATGTGGCCCAGGATGAAATAGAGTTTGACACACCTGATTTAAGGTGGGCTATATGATTTTAATACTAAAATGCCAAAGTAAATTTGCACCCAGAATAAGGCCAAAAGCTTACAAGTAATTATTTCTGAATGACAAAGACAAAGAATTATAAAGCAGAGACAACTCCTGGAGGCTTGCTGATGGGCAAAGATAATGGTTTGTGAAAGATGCGCACGAGTTCAACATGCCAACACATCACCAACATCTTGTTTTCTACATTTCCTGAAAATTACCTCAGGATTTCAAATCCCTCCACACCTTTAAGTAAGAATTGTATTCAGAACATGACAATGGCACGATGAGTCACTACAACACACCAAATATGAAGTGATGTAAACTGCTGTTTGAGTCAGAATGCAGGCAACAAATACAGCTAGTGATGATGTCGCCACTTTACTTTTGACTCCATGAGTTGAGGCCGTCTAAGCATGACAGTAAGTGAAACTGATCACTTTTCTTGCATGAAATGCATTGAAGAAATTTAAAAAACACATTATTAAGGTTTGAAATTCTATAGTCATGCTTTCACTAAAGTAACAGACAGTTTATTTACAGCACCCCTTGTGGTTCAGATCTAGCATTAAAAGAAAGCAATGTGTTTTAGCCATAGTTATAATGGGCCACGTTCATAAAACAGTGCTCTGTCATTAATACTCTTGATGGAAAAGGTTGACCAACTTTCCCTCCAACCCAAATTCACATTTCTTTGGAGACATCTTGGAAACAAACACAAAATATTTAGTCAGTAAGAAGTTCTAGCAGATCCCCAAGAATGAAAAATGCACTTGATCCTTGCTGCGCAGTCATAAATTTCCACTCTTAAAATACAAAGCTCTTTGTACTTGTGATCATGCACGGCCTGGAGAACATGATCTTACAAGGAAATGCCACCCTCCACAATGTTATAGAGAGCTGATGAGAACAAAATAATTTCTCAGCCCTGTGATAAATGGGTATTTTGTGCATAGGACATTTACAACGTACAGTTACCTCGTCTTTAGAGCATCTGCTCATGTTTGAGAACATAATTCATCATGACTCTATAATTAAGTCAGAAAACAGAGAAAATCATAATAAGGCAATTTTAAGGCAGGTTTAGCTCTGGTTTAGGGTTGGGTTATGGGCTACAGTGGGATTTTCAGTTCCTATAGTTATGGTTAGCGTAATAGATGCAGGACTCTGTATGTGTGTGTTGCCTGTGGATAAGTGGACAGACAGGATGTGATCTGAAGCTGGCAGAAGTGGTTGCCTGGAAAATCAATCTATCTACCAGACGGCAGCACTGTCATTAACGAGTGGCATGTTTTAATAAGAATTATTTCACAAGGTGACAGTGTTGATGGCTGCCTGAAACAGAACTGACTCACAGGTTGCCTCACATTTCTCCTCTCCTTTTCCCAAAGATGCCGATCAAGCAGAATCAAAACATGAAAATTTGTTTTGCTTTATTTTTCATTCAGTAGATGTTTATGATGATGAGACACCATTCTTTACATCACATTGACCGGGACGTGAATACTCTGCAACAAGCAGTCAGACGTGTGACAGAGTATTTGTGGTGATGATTTCAGCCCATTAAGTTTGATGGATGCCATTTCATGGTAAAGACGAAGGGAGGGGAAACAGAGGTTGTGTTTCTCGTTTTCTTTCACCTACATGTGTACGTTGACCTGTAAAGTCCATGCAAGATCAAGATTTTTCGATCCAAATGACCAACTCTGTTTCTGGAGGTGAAAAGCGTTATATTAGAAGTTATGAAGAGATTAGATCAAGATCCCAGAGCATCTGTCATCGTCACAATTGCATCTGTGTGTGTGTCACACGTATTTCCATGCATTTAAGAGTGAGTTCATAAACTAAGCTGTTCCTGAAATTAATTGCACTTTCCTGTTTTATTAATGTTAAGTGTCTGGAGAGCTTTTTTCCCTGCTAAGCTCACTTGCGTGCCTTTGCCTTTTGGCCGAACTCGAAATGAGTCACATTCCAGTTGCTGCTGTGTAAAGATGAGGCCATGTATGCCAGGAATCAAACCCTTAAGCTTCTTCACAGGGATTACAGACAATTGGCTGAGGGGAAAAATACAAATAATCATCAACTGTTTACGGTTTTCTGCTAATACCTTGAAAAAAATAAAAACAGAAATGCAATCCTTAAGCAGTTGAGATGCCCCTGTGTAGGACACCTGCAGAGAGGCACAGACGGGAAATCCTCTAGATGAGAGCTGAAGCTGCACCATGATAACAGCAAGACAAACATTTAATACTTCTGTGGCTATGATCCGTCCTCTTCAAAACAGTATGTTTAAACTGTTGCTATTTCAAATCAGTGGTAGGCTATTCAACTAGCTCAGCTTCAGAAGGCATAGACAGGGAATAGAATTTGTTATGGCTCAGTGGCTTATACGTTCAGTTTTAAGCTTAGCTGGTGTGGCTTTGTTAGTTGTTAGTCTAAGTTAAACAGCGAGGTAATGTATTCAAAAGTGTGTAAATCACCTACACTGGATGCATCACAAATGAAGTCTCATTTAGCACTGAAAATGTTAATGTGAAGAATCAGTTGTGGAAATTAATTATAAATTATATATTGTACATCTCCTCTGTTCTTCCTTCCCACTGTCCTAATTCTCCTCATTTCCTCCTTACCCAGCTGGCCTTCGGCAGGAGGGTCCCCCTAAGAGTCAGGTTCTGCTTAAGGTTTCTTCCCATGAGGGAGTTTTTTTCTTGCCATTGATGGCGTTGCCATGTGCTCAGGGGTCAAGCTCTGGGTTTCTAAAGTGCCTAGAGATGACTTGTCGTAAATAGGCGCTATATGAATAAATTGAATTGAATTGAACTGAATCGAATTGAATTATTTTTCATCCATTCTGAAGCAGATGTCCTGGTGTATTTCAGATCATTGTCTCCTCCATTACTCAGTTTTGACCATGGTTCTACCTGTCAGGAGATGACCTTACTTTCTTCTCTGGACATTGCTCTTTAAGTCTTATGGTGAACTTTGAACTTTAGCACATGACTTCATACAACCAGACACCTACAGTCCTCTATTGCACGTGAACTTGTATCAAAGTACTGTGGCACTGTACGATCAAGCCCACAGCAGTACTGGATCTCTTTGTACGTGATTTACCTGAGCCATAATTCATTAGGAATTGGAAATTAGTACCTGTCCATGATAGGAGGCAGTATACTTTTAAAAGTAATTTGAACTGGTTTGGGATTAGAATAAACAAGGGCAGAGAAGCCAAATATCTTTAAATAGATAACCTGTGTTTTAGATGTTAGTGCTAATCAGAAGAAATGAGGGCAACACATTCAGTGATTTGTCTTGATGTTTTTATGATGAAAGGCTTATCTCTAGTACTGGTTTGAAGGGATAATTAAACACTGTCTTCTTAGTGTTTTGATGAAAAATAGGCCATGCACTTTGTATAGTTTGTTTGCTCCATTATGTTTTGAGCGTCAGCTCAAATCATGCATGTGATTTGTTTAGACGATCATAATGTTTCTGGAACTGACCATGCATGTTTGCAAGTGCAGTTGCATAACATTCAAATTAGAACGTATATTAACTTGGTTGTCACAGCAGAGAGATAGATAGAAAGTGTTAACCTCTGCTCATTACGGATCAAATCATTTTTAACACATCTCCACGCACATTTTCACAGTTCAGTAACTGGGGGAACTGCTCCACCGGGTGGAAGTATTCACTGCTTTCATAGTTCTGCTAATAATTTCATCCACGCAGCGCTGCACAGCTGCCTGAATATTCATGACAGAGTCTCTGAACGTCAGGACGCAGCGGCGGATCTTTCTCCCTGACAGAGGGGGGAGAGCATGCACGAGCCAGGCTACATCGAGGACAGATCTGCCTCCAACTGCAACAACAGGAGCAGCGACTGAGAGAAAGGGAGAGGGGAAAACGGAAAGGTAGACAAACGCCAACGTTTTCCTTCTTTTTTTTCCCCAAAGCGAGCTCGTATTTATTGGACTCTTGTATCAGGTTCATGTCTGCAGAGCGGGACGAATCAGAGACCAAAACGTCTTTGTGAAAGTAGATGCCACAGAAAATATGTGATAGTTAAAGAATGCTTCGATACAAGCGGCTGTGGTAGCGCATCTCCTGTAAGATGGACGAGTCACATCGGGGTTGAGGAACTGGCGACTTACCACGTTGCGGGGGAGAGATGCTTTGCAACTGTCGTATGCTGTTCGGGGGGTTGATGCCTTCCTTGGCGTCATTTCTCTCTTATAATATGTAGCCCAAGTAACGGTGTCGCGTGTTTTCCGGATAGTGAAGCCCCTACAGCGCCGCTGACGGCAGCAACCTTTCCCACCTTTGACTCGGATGAGGCGACCAGAGAGGAAACTAGTGCTGCCTACGGAGCTGTCCGCGGTGCTGAACGTACCAGCCGGCGAGTCGACCTTCTCCCTACCGAGTACCAAGTCATCTCTTTTCAAGGCGCAGCGAGGGGACAAAAGCAGGCCACCACACATGGACAACTGCTGGGCTTGACTGAGTCAGGCAGACAACATCCTCTTTCATGGCTGTGGCACGCAAAATCAAAACTTTGCTTACCGTCAACATCTTGGTATTCGTGGGGATTATCCTCTTCTCGGTGTACTGCAGGATCCAGGACCGATCTGAAGAGCTCATCCAGATAGGGCGTATTTCTGAGCAGAGGCTGCGAGCCAGGAATGGAAAAGTTTCCAACTTGGTGGACAGGCAGTCCATTCTTCAGCGGCTGGAGAGGCTGGAGGATGTTGTCTACAATCAGTTAAACGGTAAGATGCGGCTTCAAGTTCACTGAACAGCGTGAAAATCAACTGTGAAATCCGGGAAGATGACCAGTGTGAGCGAGACATGGTACATACAACCACGATTTCTATGTCCTGAGAAGAAGGTTTTATATATAGTATACATGTGTATGTATGTATGTATATATATATATACATATATATATAACTTTAAAAAAGCACTCAAGATACAATGTCAATCTAGTGAGACTGTGCTGCCCTAAGCTTGCTTATTATGAGGTTAATGAAGCAGATGAAGCAGAGTGATGCATCACAGTGAAGAAGCCCTCTGTAAGTGTTTATGACATCTGTTTATATAGACTTTACTGGGTTGTATTCTTTAACAGCCTTCGAGGCTCTGACATCTCTGACTTGTTATAAACCTCATATGAACATTAGCCATGATAATTTATGTCTTTACTTCTGGATAGGTTATTTTCTCGGTGAAAATATGAATATCTGACACGGCTGGTGGAACATAAGACTTACAGTAACACATCAGAGTGACAGATTTGTATTTTATTATATGGGCATTAGTCTGTGATTTGGTCCCCTCAGCAGCTTTTTTTATAATCAAACCACATCCGACTTTGACTTACTCATGCTATTTCCTTTAGGAATGTCCTCACATTAACAGTTTGAAAAGAAACAATCTGGATTTCATTCACACAGGCGCCTGAGGTTTCAGACTTTGCATAAAGGCAATAAAAAAAGAAAAAGAAAAAAAAAAAGGCCCACAGCTGTTTTACGGTAATGATATAAACAACACTTCAGCATCCTTGGGAATTCGTTTAGAGGAACATATTCTTCTCTCTGTGTAAATATATACATATAAATATATAATATTTTGAGTATGTCACGCATTTAACAGTCAAAGGAATTGTTGGATCAGTGGGGTTTTTATCGATTTAAATAGATGACTTCTGCATTGTTTTAAGGCTTAAAAATTACCATTTCCTAAGTGGATCAATTTATGGTTTATCTATAATTAACAAGTCTCTAGATGTTAACATTATTTTCTATACTATTTTATGAAAGGAAAAGCCAAGATCCCTCCCATTTGTTTGATATTATTTATTTATTGTTTCTTCTTTAAAGACAACTGCAATTAAATCATTTAACAAGGCATCTTTTTTAAGTACACAGTTTTCTGTCTAATTTGCATCTTCAGATGTCTGCTAAATGTCTGACAGCTTTCTATTTCTTGTGCAGCATGACTGCAAATAATATTTCCCCTTTCTGACTTCTGTGAAGGTCACTAATAAAATGACTGCTGGATTTTTTTTCCACTGTGTAATGTTCACTTTCATAATACTGAGGCCAAAAACAACTAAAATGTTTTCTGATTTGTGATTGCTTTCCTACGTCCTGAAGGTCGTAAGACATTAACATGGGTTGATTGATTCAGTGGTAGAAATACTTTGTGAATTCTGGCCTATTAAAAACATATCCCAGCTAACATCAGTCTCAGTACCAGTAGTCTATGGGCTTCCACTCACAATGTAGTGACAAGTAATGTATTTTGCACCAGTCAAAAGCCAAATGATCAATTGGTGGATTTATTACTATTTTTTTATAGTTTACCTGTAGTTTCAATGTCAGTCACTGAAGAGATCTGTGTAATTTATAGACATTATCTCAGGTAAAGTGTATAATGTAATGGTGAGCTCTGCAGCATGAGGCAATCTCTGCTTGCGTTGTTGTTGTATTACCTTCTGGTCACCAGTAGAGGTCAGACATTTTGTCATCTTATCTAAACCTGCAAGTTGTTAAACTCTGAAATCAGAAAAACAAAAATAACTTAAGGTTAACAGGTCTCTTATACTGTTGAAGGTTTAGTATCTCACACTTATTCAATTTCAAAAGTTCTATGGTATCAAATGTGAGACCATTTGACTGTGTTCATATCAGGATGCTTCAGGGTTTCATGGCCCTCCAAAGCGGTGCAACTGCAGAGTGTTTCTGCTTGATCTAGTTATTATTCTGGAGCCTCAGTAGTTTTTTGAGAGTCACTCTGTCACTTTGAGTAATGTTTTGCATCTGGCATTCAGCCAGCAGGCACAGCCTCTAAAACAGTACAATGCACCCTCTCAGTCACTTTGCTTTATATGTAGATAATGCATGTAAACCAGTCAACCACCTACAATAGTACTGCTCTGAGACAAAGACTCACATTCTCTGCACAACTCTAACAGACTAAAAAGGAAAAAAAAAATACTGACCACATTACTTAAAGCTCAAATGTTGAGTACACAGAGCATTGTCTCATTCCATGTGTTTGATACATTTAGACTTTTCCCCTGCAGTATTGTCCAGAATGTTTCTATTTCCTCTAAGGCCAGTCTTGCATAGTCCAAAAAGTAAGCTTCATTAATTATTCTCAAAGCAGACTCCCCTGTGCAACACACAGGAGCTGGGGGCAAAATTTTCAGGTCTCTTAAAAAGTGCAGACAGTTCCAGTCAGTTCCCGACTGAGAAGAGCAAGCCACAAACTAAGTGCAAAGCTGGCAGAGCTGCCTCCCTTCCAGTTATCGTATGAATAGACAAGAAAATGAAAGCATTCTGGATCCTGGAATGAGTCCCAGAAGGCTGTTCAAAAAGATGTGATAGACATTTGATAAATGAGATTTATTTGGAATGATTTCTTAATGGTTCATACTGTTACCCTGAAATTCAAAAGTAGCTCCTCATAACAAATCCAGCATTGTACAACACTGAATTGATTCTTTTAACAAAATAAGGCATTCACTATGACTGCCAAATTCAAATTTATCAATTCCAAACAATATTTCTCCAAATTATCCATGTTGAAAAGAAAAGAAAAGAAAAGAAAAGAAAAGAAAAGAAAAGTGAATGGAATTTATGTTTGACAGAGGCAAGAGTGCATGGAAACATTTTCTTGCTGTCACAATTTCTGTGTGTTTTGCCTTGAAGCCATTAATGGCCTACTTAATCATATCCTAATACTGCAGGTTACTGGCCTTTTGCCTACATTGTGTACAGATAGCTACCATGAGAGGAGGACTCAGCACACCAATAACTATTATCATGCCGGGCATCAGTACGAAGTAATAGCCCATTTCCTCTGTTGTTTATTGCCTACCAATGGCATGTCGTGGGAGCATCAGCAGGGTCCAATTAGATTTGAAGGACATAAACAAGTCAGAGAATTCCTCTTTTATTGTTATCTGTTGGATGGTCACCAGACTGAGTCCCAACAAGTAAACAACTGTCAAGCTTTTTCTGCAGCCCATTCTTAGCAGAAATGAGCAGCATGAGGGTTATCAGCAGCCTCACACTTCTGCTGATACCATCAGCCTTGGAATAACCAGATAAGGCAGTTTCAGCTTGTTAACAAACTTTGACTTTAACTACTACACTAGAATTAGTAAATGGTATTTCAACAGTTTTAACCTGCTGAGGCCTCATGGATCTTAAATAAAAAAAAAGTAAAGTAGTTCAATCGTTATTAACACCAATTAAAATAAATAATGTGTAACACTCACACATTCTTCACAAAATTTATTGTTTGCATGCGCAGGGCTTTTACTCTGAATATCAAGAGTTTATGGTTTGTATTTCTTTTTTTCCATTCAAACCTTCTGGTTTTCTGAATTAACTTATGATACAATGAGATCTGATCTTCATTCAGGTCACAATAACAGACAAGCACAATGTTCTGAAGCAGAAGACATGCAGGTTACTAAACACAACTATTAAACACACCAGGAAAAGTAAACGCTTTGAGTAGTTCAGAATCAGACCTGCAATATGTTCATGAGGAATTTTACAGAACTAATTCAACTCAGACACAATTTTAGGATATCTTGTGTGAATAGCTCTCTTGAGGGTTTTCCACAGCATCTCTGAGAATTTGAGGTCTGAGTTCTCACTGGGCCAAGATTATTCTGTGTCATTCTGTGGTGGATTTATTTTGACACTTAGGGTCATTGTCCTGCTGCTTCACTCAACTTTCATTAAGCTTCATTTGGTTGTCAACCACCCTGATTAAACCCATCCATCCATCCATCCATCATCTACCTAATTAAATCCTTTGGAATATCATGGCAAAACCTGGAAATTCAGTTTCCTATCAATGACAGTGAGACCTGCTCCTTCTACCATACCTCACTGTTGGGATGATGTTTTGATGTTCATAAACTGTGCCCTTTTAGCACCACACTTAGAGTATTCTTCTTGAGCAATTTAACTTTTGTTTAATCATTTCACAAAGAGTCTAAGTTGTTGTCGTTTGTGCATTGTCAAAGTTCTCTTTGGCAAACTTCAGACATGCACCAATTTGGAGTTTTTTGGAGTTCAGTTGTTTCCTCTGTGGTGCCCTCCCATGGAGACACTGACTGTTCAGTGATTAACATGTGATAATATAATGAACAGGGATGTTTTTCAGTTTCAGTGATGACTGTAAGTCTTTAGCTGTCACTAGGTGCTTCTTTACCATGTTGAGGATTCTACATTGTGCCTTTGGAGTCATTTTATCTGGGCACTCATTAAAATCAGCTGCACTGTCTACATTTATAAACAATTCATTTAACTATGGACTGATGGATGCCTAAACACTTTGAAATTACTTCAAACTAAAGTCTGAATCTCTCATCAAAGTTGCTCTAAATTTTTATCTCTATTGTGCACAAATTAGAGACTCCACTTAGCTTCCAGTGAAGTACAGTAATTACTCTATGGGGCTGTCTTTTTTTTTTAAATCAGTGTTATAAGTTGGACTTATTAGTCAAGTTAAAGAAAAATCAACAAATTTCAAATTTCCAAGTGGGGATCTAAAATATTAACTCACATACTGAAACATTTTTCAGATAATTAATCTCCTACATTAAGTATACTTTTAAACTGCTGATGAAACACAAAGGTACAGTGAGAGCAGTATGATTTGAAGCCTTGGGTGGAGATAAAAATGTGAGGCTAGATAATACTACTCTGATCAGGGTCTGTGATGTCACAGTTCACTGTGAACCTGAACAGCTCAGCGAAGACCATTTTCTTTAGCCTTAAGTGAACCTAGTGTGGCAGCATTGTGTTTCTTTTAGCACTTTTGAGTTGTTAGTCTGCGCAGACACCCAAGCACGTGGTCTCAAACACTGTTTTTTTGTTCAGTATACCACCTTCAAAACCATGTTGCTGTAAGTAAGTGAATGTTCTGCATTTCAGTTGACTGTTCTGGGCACATCATTGTTTGATCATGGGGACGTGTCAGCAGCCACACGTCACTCCCGCCCCTCTCCTAGTGCGTAGGTGCTGATGGGATGGCAGCCTCAAAGGCCCAGCTGCAGCACCAGATATGCTTCTTATCTATAATGCTCAATTATGTCAAAGAAACTAGTGCTGTTTATATGCTAAGCCTGGCGGGACAAAGGATGATGAGAGAGGAGAAATGTCACACTCACTGTCTTCCATTCTGAGACATGCTCGAAGCTTGAACCATATATTACTGATGCATATCGAGGAGTGCGTATACGGTCTGTTGTGTGCGATGGGGATGGCTGCAGGCGTAACATATCTCAGCATGTTGAGGCCTGATGATATGAAATGTTTTCCAATAAAAATATGCAGATGAGGTACTAGCTCACAATAGAACTTAAAAAATAAAATTTGAAGAATCATAATCATATATATCTATCATATATATGATCATGATTGTTCTTCTGTGTGTGTGTGTGTAAATTCGACTACTAACAAGACCATTAACTATGAAAATGCTGTTGTCGTGTATCTTTTTGTTATTTTTACCAAAGCATTTCACTTTGCTTTTTTTTTTTCGTTTTTTTTAATCAACATCCAGTAATGTATGTCAAGCTTTAAAGAAGTGGCACAATAAGTCATTGTCTTTCTAACAATGAGAATTTCAAACAAAAGCGTTGGCTGTATCCAATTATAGCCTCTTTTTTTTCTAATCGACAATCTATGTTCACATTTGTGTTTAACCGTAGAAAAGAGTTGCAGAAATTGCAGTGTTAGTGAATGACATCACATCTGACACCAAGGACGACAAAGTCAGCAGCACTTGCTTTTTCACTTCCATGTCCGCTGTTAAGACTAGTCTCTTTGCCATCTTCCAGTAATGGTCATAATACACCGGCCTGATGAATCATGGACACAAAAGAACAAACCACAAAGAGAATCTGTGTAACTCAATCAGACGATGTCGTCCATCTTCATTAGGCTGCAAATGTTGTGTAAATTGAATCTGCAATAGATTGATTTCATTTTTCCATTTTTGAGGTTCGATGCAATTTCGATTTGAGACCTATTCATGACCAAAGTTTTACATTTCATGACAAAACTGTGGTAAAGTGGGTGTAGAATCAGTTTTGTTGTTTTCATTCCATTCAGTGGACGTTTGTTATTCAGTTTTTTACTGTCTAAATGAGCTGCAAAGTACCTGCTGGTTCAAATATATTTAGTGTTGACAGATCATTCAAACAACCAACAACAAAAAAAATCACAGTTCATAGCATTCTGAAATTATGTATTTTAGCACCAACTCTGACATTTTTCTAACTCTGGCCAATGAATCTTTTGTGTTTAACTTCATTTTGCATTTTTTTGTGTGTGTCTCAGCCTAACAAAAATTCAGGTAAGTTTGCTAAAGATCACCAGAGAGTTAAAGATGTCTTACTGTATTATGGTGTCATTAAAGCAGCATTCAGTTAAACACAGTTGGCATGGTCTGATCATTTTCACGCAGCCCTGTCTTAAATTTGGACCTGATACAAACTACAATGACACACTAATTACAAATGAGCCACATGGAGACAAGAGTAACATAAAGTTGTATCTTTGTCCTGTGTTCTGTATCTGGTGTGTCATGTAACCTCTTGTGTGTTTTAAATGTATGTGAAAGCAAAAAAAAAATATTTAGAGATATTTTAAGTTAGTTTCTAAATCCCAATGAAATGCCTGCAGTCGTTGCCAATGTCCGACTAAAACTTGATGCAGTTCCTTTCTGGGAGTTGAATAATTCATAAATTTGTTTTGGCTTTTAAAGGTTTTAAACCAACAAGTTATTTTTCTCCTCTTTGAGAGATCACTGAACATCAATATTTAGAACTCAGCTGCATCACTTTGGACACACATTAATTGACCACTGCTCATAAATAATTAATTTAAAACTGGGTCATCTTTGAATTTTGACTTTTTCTTTTTTTTGCACACTGGAAAATCTGATACATTCTGGTTGTCTGTTGAATTCATTGCTGATGTGGATTTACTGGATCATTTCATGGATTGTGAAGGACATGCACAAAGCTAGATGCATAGTACTTCGACATAATGAGATTCAAATGAGAACCCAATGGTATGAATGATCCACATGCAGCTGAATCTTGGGATGGGAACGAAGCCTCTGTGGAGAAACAGATGTTGAACTGTAATTGCCTCATAGTGAAATGATGAGAGAGCCATAGTTCTGTGTTGCGTTCCAACGGAAGCAGTGAGAGAAAGAAAAGTGTAAAAGGAAATGTAGAAATACCGTATTAGGCTTTATTCTCTTTTTTCTTCTTCTTTTTTTCTGTATGCCATGCATCTCCTTTTTCACATCACAGCCCTACAGTGGGAGCACATGTCTGCAGTTATCATCTTCTTTTTTGACCTGATATAAAAGCCAACTTGCTTAATGCTTTTATACAAAGTGCCTCCCTCACAGGATCAAGTGTACATACATTTTTAACTCGTGCAGCCGCGGTGGAAACAGAGCTCTTGATCCTCAGTGTTGCCGTTGTCCATGTGACGGTGCACCAAAAGTCCAATTCTCTCATTGAAAATGATGTGAATTAAATGCTTTTATTTAGTGTATATGTGTAGTGTATATATATATATATATATATATATATATATATATATATGTATATGTATATATAGATAGATAGATAGATAGATAGATAGATAGA
>JBAMYA010036009.1:0-15626 GCA_037176975.1 Arrhamphus sclerolepis | reverse complement strand
GATAGTTAAAAAAAAAAAAAAAAAAAATATATATATATATATATATATATATACACATATAATTAAGTTATATATAACTTAATGCATCATCAATACAATGCCTGAAAAAAGGATAAAATATGATATAAATTGGAAGACAAAACACAAAAATGTACTTGGGTCTGCAAAAAGGCAAATATGTGCTGGAATACCATATCCAAATTAAAAACAAAACAAAAAAAATGGATCAGTTTGTGGCAGCCAGTTTTGATTCTGTTTTGTTTTTTGGTGTAGAATTTTGTCGCTGTTTATTATGGATGCAGAGTTGCAACAGCAATGTTAAGAAACGTGAGGCATTAATGAAACCAGTTTGTCCAGCTTCTGAAAGTTAAGTCTGACTGACTGTTAAGTCTTGTATGGTTGTATGTTATCATACAGTAGCCTAAGCAACTTTTTGATGTCACCTATAGGAAGTAAATGTCGTATTACAGTCTTTAGGGGTCATTAATGTGAGATCAGAAATACTGAAAGACTTAAAACAACACAATTCACCAACCGCTGTGAAACTACTTCAAGGTAGACTGCAGTGTATGTGTTGGGGACCCTTCAGGAGGGTTATATATGTTTCCTAGAATTTAACTATATGTGGTCATTATATATATATGTTTCAAAGAAGAAAAATAGACATGGGCAGAAGTACATATATTATTGGTTTTGAATGTCAGTTTCTATTAATTTCGCATTAACTGCTTAGCCCTAATGGCTGGATTATTATTAGGGCACAGCCTAAAGATACCTGGTATTACACTTCAGTCTGTCACTCACTCCCTTCACCTTCATCAAAAGTTAAAGTAGGCTTTTCTCCTCTAAGATGGAAAGGAGTGTTCTTACTTTGGCTTATCTGGATGACTGGGCCGTGATAGCAAGCTCCACAGAGAAGACTGCAGCAGCCATCACTAGCTCTGTCACACATTTGAGCAATGGCTTTTTCTGCAAACCAGTATCTGTTGGAGCACAGATTGACTACGTTTCAAAAGCACTTGCTCAATTTTAATCAGGATGCAAACTGTGTTTTCCTATTACAGTTAATGAGCACAATGGCCTCCACGATGGATTTAATGCTTCTTGGCCTGATAAAGATGAAAATGTTCCAGTGGTGGACTCACCCATCTATGTGTGTCAGGTCATGTAGGCTAAAGATAACCAGTTTTGCATGATGGCTGTCTATGGAAGGAGTTCAGTTTGTTTTGTCAGAACATGGATGATGTATTTTTGCAATGTAGTGCCCTTGAATGGGTGGGAGCTCTTTATGATAGGGTGGCGGTAAGAAGGATGTGAATGGGTAGATAAGAAGGATGAATTGGTGCCGTCCAAGCTTGATATCAAACACCTGTAGTGGATAGGAACCTCTGTCAGGTTCAGACATGCCAGCATGTTGTGATCAGAATCAACAATAATGGTTTCCACTTCACCTGTTGTAATTGTCTCATTATCTGTTGTTATAGTGCAGTAATTTTTTTCTTGCTTATTAGAGCGACCCGTTTCTGATTTCTGGAAATAGCTGAACCTGGGGAAAGGTCTCTCAGGCGAGGACCCTAAGATAGAAGGGTGGCTATGCCAGGGCTACTAAGCAGCCCCAACCATGCAGAATTAATTATTGTAATTTAAAAAAAAAACAAAAAACTGGTTGTGTCCAAGATCACCCTCTGCTCCCTCATTATTCCTAAATTATTATGCAGTGAGTTATATGTCGGGGCGTTCTGTGTTGGGAATGTAGACTGAATAAAGCCTGGAATATACTTATTGTTAACAATGCAAACGCGTCATGGCTGACGCGTATCAACATGTCGGACGTACTCCATAACATATGCAATGCATAGGTGAGCTACAATATCCACTCGAACGCTAGAGGTGCTAGTGTAGGTCAGAGCAACAGTTGACCACACCAAAGCTCTTCTGTGGTTATGGCCCGTTTTTCATTGTCAACTACTTCTGTCTCGCTTCTTTTATGATTGTATTTCTGACTCTTTCTCTGCATTCTGCCCCCAAGCAGAGATCTCCAGTATTACACGCTTTGCCCGTGTAGTACAGAAGCAAGAAACGCTCACAGTGCAACGTGTTGTGTATGGACACGAACGCATAGTCAAACTGCAAGTTTGTTCCAGGCCTAAGGAGACCTAGATAAACCACCTATTGCATCACCCATACGTTTTCTACATGGGGATTCTGGAGCTTCTTTTTCCTCACACTGCCAAGTGCGATGTTGCAAATAGGCAGAATTCAGATGTGATTTTGTTATTCTGACAACGAATCCTCAGAGCTTTTCAGATCAGTCCACAGCCAGGCACAGTGGTCTGTTAATCCAATTACCACAAGAAAAACAAAACATATTCACTTTAAAATGTTATTATTCTCTGTTATGCAAATATGTTTATTTCTGCTGTAAAGTTGGAAATTTTAATATGGGAGTTTTGGAGCCAGCACCTATTGGTCAATCAAGGAATTGCAGTTTGTGTTACTTCTGGGGTTGCTTCAGCTGCAAATGTGTGTGTATATATATATATATCCATCCACCCATTCATTATATATACCCGCTATGTCCTGTGCAGGGTCACGGGGTCTGCTGGAGCCTATCCCAGCTCACTTCGGGCGAAAGGCAGGGGTACACCCTGGACAGGTCGCCAGTCCATCGCAGGTATATATTCATTTACAAAGCTATTCATGGTGTGTCCACATCCTGTATTCTTAAGAAAGTTATTGTCTCTTAAATCTCAAGCGTTCTCCTACCTGGTTATAAAAGGGATAGTGATAATAATAATAATACTAATAATTATAATAATTGTTGTTTGGATGTAGTAGAAGATAAAGAAAGTACTTGGTCTTTTAGGTGGAAGTCTTAATTGTATTTCTATGATTGGTGCAAAGTGTGAAGATTAAAAGGTTTTGATATTTAAATATAAAACAGGGTTGAAAACAAGAATGAGCCATGAGTGTAGCTAGTTATGCCAAAAAAAGTTATTGTGGTGTCCAAAGAAATGAGCAGGAAAAAACAAACAAACACAACGCTGCACATTTACATGACAGTAGAGGGAGCAGTTGCAGTTGGCCAGCAGTTGGCGCTCCAGTGGTCTTTACGTTGGCAGAGCACAGACTTTGGTTTGGTCTCTAAAGTCGGTAAATTCCTTATTTCTCAGACTTCTTCAAGCAGCTGGCAAGCTTGATGAAAAGACCAAACTGTGGTGCTCTATTGCGTTGCCATGCCACTGTGTTCCAGGCATGTTATTCCACCCACCCACCTACCATATACCCGCGCACGTCCACGCACGTGCGCTCCACATGTGCACTCCTGCACTGCCACCAAACTGCAGTCTTTGATTCCAGCTGCCACTCACTTTCAAATGGTAATGAGAGGCAATTAGAAGCCAATGTGTCCTAATCACAAGCCATTTAACCGAGCTTGACTCATTTGTCAAAGTCGTGCGTGCAGACCCACAGAGACACAAATACACACATCTGACAGATCTAGCTTGAGTTTTTGTCATTGCAGTTTTGCTGCTTGTGTGAGGGCAGCAAGGGACATTGTGCGCCTCTGTTCGAGAGTGACATTTCCAGATAATGATTGGGTGGAGATTTTATGGCTGAATGGACATTTGACAGAAATGACTATATGTGCAAGTACTGGCTGAGTGAATGATTTTTGAGGAATCAACTGTAACAACAATCCTTACTCTTATCACTTGTTTACACAGTAACTTTGACGAGTCTTCAACTACAAGCTGAGATGTTGTGCACGTCAGCTCCACTGACTCACCTCTTGAAATATGGAATATGACTCCACAGCTTATAAGCCTGATACTCCCCACCAGCCAGTTTGAACTGACAAAGCCTTCTGGGTAGAACAACAAAGAAAAAGAAACATTTGAGGGAAGCCACAATCTTCAGATAGTCATTAAACATCTTTGTCCAGTAACTTTTTTTGTGTGCAAGTAGTTCTAATTTTGTAAGACTCTTAAAGGCAGAAATATCATCAACCACCGTTTTCTGCATTCACACCAGACTGCTGTCAGAGACCAGTCCTCCGCAGCCTCCTTTTGTACTAGAAGCTTTAGATAGATGCTGAACACTGGAAGCAGCAGAACATAGAGTGGCCTGAGTACAATGCAGAGAAGTAAGAAGTGAAGAAAACCACATGAAAACACAAACAAGCTAATGGAGAGACTTGCTAGTGGGATAAAAAAAAAAGTGTGTGAGGAAAAAATGGTTGTGAAAATGTGCGTAGCGGTGGGTGGAGATGGGGGCAGATCAAGAGATTGAGCTGTCTCGTTGAACCATGCAGTGTGCTCAGACCTTTTGAGCTTTTCCTTTCATCCTCCTCCTTTCATGAGTCTGCCGAGTGCACATACTTGCACAGAAGAGAAAGGACGAACTCGTGCAGTGTTACTGCCTTTAAAGGGGATCAATAAGAACTTTTGGTATTTTCGTATCGAAGAACATTCCGTCATGTGCTATCATGTGTTTTCATTGTTTAGTGTGCTATCCTGCATTACTACTTCTGCTGCCTTTATGAGATGATAGAACAGATACTTTTAAGTCCTGAATCACAGCATTTGACGAAATCAAAGGACGCTTTTGAGAGGTTGGATCCGAGAGAGGGAGCTACAGAGGAGAATGCTCAAAGTCGAGCTGCAAAGCTTTCTTATAATGTCAGGTTGATATGTTGCTGCATGGCTCAATAACCGTGTAAAGAAAGAAAAGCTTGGTTTGGGACTTAGTTGGGCCTCGTGTTGGCTTTGGCTTTGTAGTGGCTACTAGTTGACGTAATGATGCCAGGAAAGTGGTTGTAAAAGGCTGACCTGGACTGAACTCTTGGGAGTATAGCGCTTCAGTCGTGACAGAATTTCATTATGTCCAGAAACGATGACCAACATTTAGGCTGCCAATTCAACTCTGCATTGGTTTCAGTCTGAGTAACTCACCGAACATGTGAGGTCCTTTGAGCTGGGTCATAAACTATTTTTGAAGATCACTGCTGTGCTTGAGCCATACATTATACGTAACACAGCACTTCTTGTAAGTCCTCATGAAAGAGTTAAATCACCACACTCTTCCTGTGATCCGTGTGCCTTAATTCATATTTGATTATATTTCAAGAAAAGCCTGACTACAAGGGAGGAATTTTATTTTCCTTTGGTCAGTGGCCGTTTGAAAGCTTAGATAAAAGAAGAGGAACCTTGAAAAGTGAAGACATCCTTCATCACAAGAGCTTCAAATGTGGTTTTGCTCACTACATGGTGGATGGCCTTTTATTGCATCTGAAGATTACAAAAAGATTGTAATTAAGATGAGAGTAATTTTTTTACACCATTTTGTCATTTCTGAAAATCCACCCCACGCTCCCCATTCAGCTATTTTTGATGGAGACAAAAAAGTCATATTTTTACTCACCATTTAATTCAGCTTCAGCTAAGACCAAAAAGAGTTTTTGGTCAACATGATCTGCTTAGAAAAAGTAACATTCGTAAAGATGTTTCAGGGTGAATCATCGTGAAATTGTGCCGTCGTTTGTCTCCAGATTGCAGTGGATTGCACAGTTTTCAGCGGCGGGTTGGGGATTGGAAGTTTGCTGTCAGAAAAGTTTCAGTTTAAAGTATAGTTACCCAGAGATTAAATTTAACTAACTGATGTCTGAAGTTCAAACCTTGTGATGAGTTTACATTCCCCAGAAATGGAGCTGATTTGAGTTTATTCCCAGCAGTTTTAAAAGGAACCAACTCCTACTCATTCAGTCAGACCTTAACCGCAGCTACTTTGAAACCCATGGTGGGTGTTTTTCTATACAATCACAAAAAGTCACTGTGACAGTAATGACCTACTTTTAAAATCCAAGAAACAAAAAAGCTAATGTGGGAATACAACTAAGCTTTAAAACTCAATTAAATGGATTTTGACAAAAACAAGTCAGCTTTCCTATATTCAGCTCTGTTTTAATTGCATTCATGTTTTGTCTCTTGGTCTTACCCTTTGAGAGTTTTTCCATAGCTGGACAGATGTTTCGACTCCATGTGCTATTCCCAATTTGGTGACTCCCCCCCTTGAAAATATTTTAGCATATGTAGCTGGCCTAAAAAAAAAAAATAAAAGGTGTGATTTCTCATTGAAGTCTTCTTACAGGCTGGATTCAGGCTGTCTGACTTGTCATTGTCACCAACCATACTGACAAGCTGAGGTTTGTTTACATCGACAAGAGATGCTGCCACCTTATGGCATGAAGGCATTGACTTCACATTTCTTGGTTAACACGATATGTCACTTCACTGTTGACTGAAAACACAAAAGCTATACATGAACACACTTTTTATTTATGTACATTCCTGCACAACACTGTTTGTTAGCCTGAGCTATTGGGGTGCATCTGCCCATCATTGCTCTTCATATAGATAGAGGTTTCTGGGTGCTTGAGTCCTTTTTTTCCTTGTTGCTCCTGTCTGCCAAATAAATCTACCCTGATTGAAACAAGAGTCAGTGAAAGCCAAAAAAAAAAAGGAGAAAGAACCTATTGACCAAAATAGTAACCTCTCCTCTCCTCGGATATGTAGTGATAAGGATTAAAGGATTTACTTTACAAAATAATTGACATATGTATTTTTAAAATCCTTTTCAAGTTATATATTTTCTCTCAGACAGATGTAATACCTGAACTTTACCCATTGCACATTAGAATATCTTCTTTGAGGCTGTGTTTTGTCTCAGTTTTTCAGCACCACTATTCAGCCCTATTTGCTGAACCAGTATAGAATAGGTGTCACAGATTGCACACAGCCACTCAAAGTTGATCACACTTGTTCAGATTATGTGATGAAACCAGCATACTTATGTCTGCAAGGTGGGGGTGTGGGTATCAACAATGACTTAAGTGTGAGCCAGAAGGATACACATTCAACGAGAGGAATGCAATAACAGGAAAATGGCCAGTGACAGAAACAATCCCTGGAATACCAAAACCCACCCTTCACCAATGTTGTCCTTGGCAAAACCTTGCTTTCCATTACTACTGTTTACTCCTTAGGATGTTTTTCAGTCCAAACACAGCACATGGCAGTGTGGTCAGGGTCCATACAGTGCATTCTGAAACATCTCATTTCATTGATGATTGGGGCATGGTACTTCCTGTTTCGGCCTGACGTTTTGTCTGTCCAACATTAGTCGTTGTCCCAGTCCTCTTTCTGACCATGCATTGGAATATAAAAACAAAGGTCAGATTACTGCCGTGTTGAGGCAAGTAATATACAAAACAGTGTCTCCAAGGCTGAAACTATTTCCTCTTTGACATAAGTGTGTGGTTTGAATACAGCAAGTAGATGGATCCATAGCTGGATGTCTTGGGTTTCTCTGTCTCACTGTCTGGCTGTCTAGCTTGCTGGTAGCGTGGCCAGTTCACCTTTCTTACTGGATGATTGATTGGCTGGCTGTAGATCAGCCTCATCTGGCTGGAAATTTGTCTGCATGCTTGGCTGCAGGGGAGCTAGCTGTCAAGCTTTCTGGATGCATGTCTATCTGACTGATTAGCTTTTACTTCTGGCCCTTCCGTTAGCTATGTAGTAAGCTCATGACATTGGAACAGGGTCATTTGGCTTTGAAATTCACTGAGGTATGCTACAGCACTGGTATAGAGAGAAAATCCAGGATGTTCCTTGCTTGCCCATGATTCTTAGGAATCAGCAGGACCTTTTTTGGGAGATAATCTTTTTTGATTTGTTTTTATTGTCCACAACCAGAAGTTTTTTGATGATACATAGCTTACCGTTTGCTTGAAGGTCCCTTGGACGATATTATGCTGAATACATTGTTGAGATGTGCTTCATTGTAGTTGTAAATTATATAGACGTACAGGCTATAACCCATCGTTCCTGCTTCAAGTCTGTGAAACTAAAACAGTGCAAGGCAACAAAGCAACATGTACTTGTGGAAATCAATTTTTATACATATTCAAATGTTCAATATTTTCTTGTTTTACTGTTTCCAAAGTTATTTGCTGTTTTACAGTTGTGCATTCATTTTTCAGCATAGTCTCAATCTAATTTGTTTCAGCTGATGTGTTGGCGGAAAATACTTTTTTGTGCCTTTTGTTACTCATTAGTGTATCTTTTTAATGTCGCAGTTCCTGTTTAGCCAGTGGCTGAGCTTTTCTACATATATGTAAATGATGTTAATGGGAAGGTTTTACGTATGCCAGGTCATATGTTCTCATCTCAAACATCCTGTTACAGATAAGGCTTGAAAGTGCCTGAGTTGTTGTTTTTCTGTTCTGTTTTTTTATGTCTCTGTTTCTTTAAACATGCCCTGCCAGTGGACTTACTACAGGAGACATACAAAAGAGCATACCTCTTGCAGTCGAAGCACTTATGCACACGTCTCACAGCAGACTGAGAGCCAACAGATGTTTCCATTCTTACAGCTTGTTTCAATCCCACACATATTAACAAGTTCATATGTGACATACACACATTAAAATCACACTAAAAACAAATTTGTGAAAGAAAGATGTATGTAGCACACACACACAAAGATATCTGCAGGGGCTTGCCAAGGGGAAACACCTGTGGAAGGAGAAAAAAGTTGACCCAATGGGGAAATTTCAAGCTACCCTCATCAGATCAAAATAACTGTATTTTGTTCATTCCACAGCCTTAACTGCTCCTATGGAAAATTACTGATGTTCCATGCATCAGGTGTCATTAGGCTTTATTTTTAAATAAGGGGATTTCCTCATAAAATAAGCATATAGTGTTAAAAGCCTGCACATTCAAGGCTTAACAGAGACCTATAGTCATACAGACATGCAGCGGTCATAGCTTTTACACCCAGGCTGTGACCCTATGCTGCATGTCTGCCTCACTTTTCTGTCAGTATACTTTCATTAAGGGCCGCTAGAGGCAAAAAACAAACACCCCCCCCACCCCCCCCCCAAAAAAACAAACAAACAAAAACAAAACAACAACTTAAATTCATCTGAAACAACATGAATGTACTGTACATAGAATGTCTCCTGTTTTCTTTGTTCAATAAATACTCTATATTACATTATTTACATTGCTAAATGCAGCAAGCAGATAAGTTGCTTGTGCAGCCAAGCTACTGATAGCATATCTCCATTATGCATTAGCAGTGCAACCAAGATAAGATATTTTATCGCTTTTTTTTTAATGCTATATTTATTACATTGTGTAATTACTTCTGAAAGTTTTGAGATAATAGAGCATATGCCACTGCAAATGAGGGCATGCTGCACTCAGATGGATTTGTAAAGGGTTGCTAATATGCCTGCCTGTGTAAGACCAAAAAAACAACAACAAATAAAGGAACTCCTCATCTTCTATTAGACCTCTCACTGTCAATTAGCTTCAAAATCCTGCAGCAGGCAATCCTTTTGAGTGAGAAGATGCTTTTCCCTGCTTCCTCTTGCAGCTAAGGGCTTTGGTTGTTGAGGCAAACACCCAGTCACTTTGGTTTAATATTACATGAAGTGCCATTAGTTCATCTACCCTCACACTACCTTGAGCAGGATTGCCTGAGATGGATAGCTGAGTGCACTTGCAACCTGGCAGAACACGTTACCCAACTGGCAAATACTGCTGATAAGTTGGTGGTGAGAGACACATTTCATGGATACCACTCTATGTGTCCACATTTGGGTCAAGGCAGAGTTTGTCATGAGTAAAAGTATGCATAATTCATGTTGTTTCAGGACATTCGAATCGAACAAAATATACTTGTCACAACAGCTATCACTAATGCAGCAAAGAATATTTTTTATACAAGTTCTTCTGTATTCAAGTGACTAGCATACCACATCATTCTGATACTGCATGTAGAACCTTAACAGTGCTTTATCTTAGATGTTTCTTTCTTTCTTTTTTTTTTAGACCTGGTGATAAATAACAGAAATCCTGATGAACAGATAAAGTACTGAGATGACATTTTGCTTCAGTCAGATGGCACAGTAGGTGACCTGCAATTTATGCAATAAATTGCAGTTGCATTAAAATGTTTTTCTGTCATGTCAAGAGTTCCCAGTTAACAAGGCAGAAGTCCTGCTTTTGAACAGTGCCCTCTAAAAGTAATCATTACTGCTTTAGCAAAGAATGGAGTAACAACCTATTCCTGTTTCTATGTTGTATGCCATCTAATTTAACATTATATATTGTTATTTATATTAAACACGCACCGGTCGATTAGTTCCTGCTGGAAAGAGCCAGTGTTGGTTGGTTTGGTTGTGGCACACCTGGTGGTACCTAAAAACTCCATCCTGAACCATCAATCTTCCACCACATATCTGCAACATGAAGCAGGAGTGCCTCTGAACTGTTCTAATTTATATTTACTCAGCGATTAGGCTGATTGATACACACCTTTTCATAATTAATGCATCAATCGGTGCTATCCACCACTCTAGAATATAATTTGAATAAGGAAGTATTATGAACACACTTTACTGAGTCTTAAGGAACAGCAATGGATTCTTGCAGAAACACCTGTGAACCTGCAGGTTTGGCTGTTTATGATAACATGGATCTACAAGTATGATATGAGCTGAAGTTAAACGGATAAGATGAACTTGGCTTCAACATCTAACACCTAGCTTTTTTTAAAGATCACAATCTTTGCATGGAAAGTGACTTATGCAACTTTAAGGCCCTGTTTTGTGCTTGCGCAACATTTATAAATGTATAGTGACATTATTGTCATGTTGAAGGAGCCATGTGGTCTTCTGCTGCTGTGGCCCATCTGCTTCAAGGGTCGCCGTGCATGTTCAGAGGTGGTATTCTTCTTTGGTTCTAGATGACAGAAAGGCAACAGTAACTCAAATGGCAATTCGCTCTTATTTTCTCTTTTTGGGACTATTCTCTGTAAACTTTCTGAAATACTCAGACAACACCACCAACAACTAAGGCACATTTCAAGTCACTTATGTCGATCCCCGTTCCTTCCGTTCTGATACTTGGTTTGAACTTCAGAGACTCATCTTGACCATGTCTACATGGCTAAAAACAGAATTTCTTCTATATGACTGATAATGAAATGAAAGTTGATTATAATGTTATATGTGTTGAACTGGTTGAAAAATAGTTCTTCCTGGACACGAGTCAGTAGCCTGGTCCTCATCAGACTCCTTGCACTTCATTTCATTTCTGGGCAGAGATATTTTCTGAAGCTTAAAATCATTAGTCTACCTGTAAATCAATCACTAACATTTAGCTATGTGGTATGATTATGTGTTAGCACAGCCGTCTCGTACTTCTGCTGTAAACACAGTCCTCCATACAGAGAATATTCAATTCAGGGCAACTACATCATTTCCATTAAAAAAAATGAACTATACACTCATCTTGTTGTGACTTTAAGTTGCTGACGATGGCGATCTTCTCCAGGACAGAGCAAATAGCCTCCCGTATATACGTGTCTGCCTCCATTGTAGTTTTCATAGGACTCAACTGAACAACAATTTCTAACTGACGCAGTAGCTCTTGGCCACGCCCTTCTGTTCACTGAGTGGGTTTTTGCTTTTTTGATCAGGAGTAAACCAAAAAGAACTGAGCTTTCCCAGATTATGTGGTAAAGTGAAATAAAATGGAACAGAATTACTAGTCTGGTGAGGACCAATTTTCTGGGCTTTGGACATGGATGCACTCAGACTGCCGACTCTGTGGTTAGTTCAGATACACTTGACCTCCGTGACATTTGCCCTCATACAGAGTGACCCTGAACTAAAAGGCACTGTGCTATTAAACACCATCTAAGATCTGCAAACGCTCTCCCAGTGGATTAAAGTCATTATGAATTTTAACAAAGTGTTGCAGTGCTCATCATCATATTTCTAGAAGTATCCCGTCTTTCAGTGAACGAATAATACTTAACTAAATACTTAACTAAAACCACACTAATACCAGATTGTCCTTTAAAGGTTTGCTTCTTTGTTTATGTCAAATTAACCTTTAGTTTTTTTTTTTGCATGATGGCTGGCATTTATAGCAATAACACGACAATTTTATGTCAAGCTACTTACTATTAAACATAGATTACTGTGTGTTGTATGGGAACAAGAATTACGTATTGTTTTAAGAGTTGGGCGCTACATTTAGAGCTTAAGGTGGCAACGGTCACTAAGGTTACAAAGTTTGTATGTTGTCCTTCAGCTTGGTTATTAGTGCTGACTGCTTGTGTTTGTATTTGGTTGTCTTGGGGATGTCAATGTATTGACAGTGGTGCAAATACAGGGATACTAAAGACAATGGCGCAAGTACTTGTGAAATACTGCTGAGTGTCAGTTGTTTCCAGAAAAGTCAATGCAGCTTTTTTTTTTTTTCCAGTTGAAAATAAAATGTACTGGAAGCATGTCAGGATGTAAAAACTAAATGTCAGATCTTGATTTATTTTGTGTATATTTTGTGAAAGTGCAGGCATAAAAAGTAGCATCTTTGAAAATGTGCTCAAGTGTACAGTACATGTTTGATTTCCTATCTGCTGACCTGCAGCAAATCCATTGCTTTATCAATATGACCCATAGCCTACATGTATTTCACAAAGGCTTCTCTTGGAAGTGATCATTTTTGCTTTTACATTGACTTTTTTTTTGTGTGTATTCTTTGGTGTTGATGTTGAAACAGAAGAACCCATTTTCAGCAGAATGATCAATCAAAAACTGGACACATCTGCGAGTTCAAAGATTTATGTTGCAAAATTGTTCTTTTAGTCCCCAAATCATAACAGAGAAACCCAAGTCCCTTCTCCAGCCCCCCCGTGATCTAATTCTTAGAGAACTTGCACAAGGCTCCTAAGAAGCTGCTGGATTTGCAGGTTTCTATTTGAACTTTTTGCAAGGCTTTTTGTCTGTCCTAAGTGTGTTTGCCAGGCACAACACATGATTAGAGTCCACCAATAGCATCGGGACTACTCAGTCCTTTCTGCTACAGCTTTGGAGAAGAGATTTGTGGGGTTTATTTTGTTGTTGTTTACCTCTAATCTTCTAAAAACTGAGGCACTTTTTCCTTGTAAAAGTAGTAAAGTTGTGTCCTGTACGCATCTATGTGTGTGTATGTGGTTTTCTGTTTTTACGGCCTGAGCACAGAGGGTGCGAGGACCCTATTGTATTTCCAGTGTTTATTATTGGGGGCCCAAGCACTAAGGTGCGAAGATTCTATCGTGACTGCTGGTTATTATTTATTTATCGAGCTAAATGAGCTTCTTTTTTTGGGAACTTTCCCCGTACCCCAAAACTCATCAAATTTTGCACACGCATGGGGTCTGGTGAAAAATGTATTTTAGGGGTCCCCCATATGGGTATGCAAAATTGCCCAGTATGAACATATCCTAGATTTGTACATTTGTTTATGCAGAGTACTGATTCACACAAAAAATCCTCTCTAGGACAAATACTAGAATATACAGGATGTCTACCATTTTGAATTGAATTTGTGACTTTTGGCCAAATTTCTGTGATTTAAAGGCCTTCTATCTGAACAAAGCCTTTCCCAGAGATCTGATTGGATTGATCTCATATTTGGTGTGAGTAATCTTCACTCTTGTCTGATGTTAAATTGTAAAGCTTTTGAGTTTTTGTCAAAGGGAAACCCGGCCATGGGGTCTCAGTGAATTTTGACGTTTTGCCATGAAAATTCAACCCTCTCTAACTCTGGCGTGCATTGTCCTCTCTGATGGAGCAGCTGACCAACTGCTGAAAGTCTGAAATGGGTCAGAGAGAGAGAGAGAGAGAGAGAGAGAGACTGGTGGTTGAGATCACCAGTGATGGCCAGCAGTGAGCTGGGTTGTTGTGTCTGTAGCTTAGTAACGGCAGAACTGATGATGTCACACAGCGTCAGCCCCAGCTGATGGCAGGACATAAACTGCCACCATAATGACACTGGTTAACTCTCTGTAAAGAACAAGGATGGAAACTCACAGCTAACAATTCAATATCTGAGCTGCAGAAATGATGTTTCTGCAGCATCAGGTCCTAGATTACGCCATCTGTTGTTAACAAGCACTGCTATTCCACCGCTTTCACTTTTTCCATACCTCTTCAAATCTCTGCCTGCCCATATCGTCAGAAAGTTGGGTAAAGAGATGTTGGAGTCGGAGATATGCTCCTGCAGCCCAGCATCCAAGCCAGGATGAAAAATAATTCTAATAAAAAAGACAGAAATCTGTCACCATGAGCTGCACTGTTCTAGAAATATATTTTTGAGGTGATAAAAGCCTTGTTACAGCCTTGATGTGGCAGATTAAAGTTCAGCTCTGATTAGATTCCTAACCTGTTTTTTGTTTTGATCCCTTTGGACTTAAGCTTGGCAGCAACTATTTTCCTCTACGTTTTGCTGTCAAATAGAATTATTCCTTGATTACTGACTGGCGTGTGGAGGCCGGTTACACTTGGAGGTGGTGGCCATGGGTTGAGGGCCGTTGCTTGCAGCTTTAAGTTTTTTCCCCTTTCTGTTTTTTTTTACCCACAAGATGGAACAGGAGATTCTTTGGCGAGAATCTCATAGTTATCGCTATGTTTTATGTCATCTGCTTGGAATTTTGGAATATTCTTTGCCAACTCGACAAGTCAGATAATGCTGAGTCAGTTATTTCCTAAAGTGAAATAAATCGCACAACAGAAAACTAAAATATTTGCTTGCTTACATTAAATGTATCTTAAAAATCTTGCAGACCTAAAGTGTCTACAACTTATTGTAGATCCATGTTATAATTTTAACATTGTAGCAGAGTCCAAGTTACTATAAGTCATTATTATTGCATGACTCATATTGAGCTAGATTTGCTTAAAATATGTCCATGTCTGTTCATACTTTGACGTATTTAGATTTAATTTGTTATGCTTTGTTTAGGACTATAGTCCGTTGTGCTTGGATGAGTGAATTGCTTTTGCATTTTAAAAAAATATGTCTTTTGATTTCTAGTTTCTGGAACTGAAACATTGTGAAATGCAAACGATACAAAGGACAAGATTCAAATCTTTAACCTGAAGACAACAAGTCTAGACTGTAGCAAATACATCTGACTTCCTCCTTTCTGTTGTGTTATTAAAATAGAAAAAAAAAAAAAGATTTGGGTATAAATTCTTGCCCTGTTATTTTTAGTGAAAGGTTAATAGGTCACAAATGAAATGCTCATCTCCTAACAGTGCAGAGGAAAAGCTTCAAAATATAATATGTTATTACTATATCACTACGATTATAATTGATGTGCAACCTTTTTATCTTCTCATAATATCTCAGCAAGCAGTATTTAGCCATTATATTTCAACTGCAAGGTATGCAATATCACTACTGATTTCACTTTAATGATGCCTTTCAATTCCCCTGGACATTTTTAATCCTTTAGATTGATCCTTTAATTTGTGCTCTGCTGAAAGCTTTGTGTAAGCTGTTCTTAATACTATAAAGTGAAAGCAGATTGAATTCCTAGCCAACCATTTTACAATAAACGATGACATACAGATACAGATATTTTTATTTCACACATAAATATCTAGAGGTCCTTGTGGATGACAAGCTGGACTGGTCCCCCAACACCGACGCCCTCTACAGGAAGGGGCAGAGCCGCCTGTTCTTCCTGTGGTCACTGAGGTCCTTTGATGTTTGTGT